>CM042378.1:34274629-34294629 GCA_023634145.1 Thymallus thymallus | reverse complement strand
GCAGTGTTATATAGTATAGCCTTGTTCCTACTGATAAACAGACTGCAGTGTTATATAGTATAGCCTTGTTCCTACTGATAAACAGACTGCAGTGTTATATAGTATAGCCTTGTTCCTACTGATAAACAGACTGCAGTGTTATATAGTATAGACTTGTTCCTACTGATAAACAGACTGCAGTGTTATATAGTATAGCCTTGTTCCTACTGATAAACAGACTGCAGTGTTATATAGTATAGCCTTGTTCCTACTGATAAACAGACTGCAGTGTTATATAGTATAGCCTTGTTCCTACTGATAAACAGACTGCAGTGTTATATAGTATAGCCTTGTTCCTACTGATAAACAGACTGCAGTGTTATATAGTATAGCCTTGTTCCTACTGATAAACAGACTGCAGTGTTATATAGTATAGCCTTGTTCCTACTGATAAACAGACTGCAGTGTTATATAGTATAGCCTTGTTCCTACTGATAAACAGACTGCAGTGTTATATAGTATAGCCTTGTTCCTACTGATAAACAGACTGCAGTGTTATATAGTATAGCCTTGTTCCTACTGATAAACAGACTGCAGTGTTATATAGTATAGCCTTGTTCCTACTGATAAACAGACTGCAGTGTTATATAGTATAGCCTTGTTCCTACTGATAAACAGACTGCAGTGTTATATAGTATAGCCTTGTTCCTACTGATAAACAGACTGCAGTGTTATATAGTATAGCCTTGTTCCTACTGATAAACAGACTGCAGTGTTATATAGTATAGCCTTGTTCCTACTGATAAACAGACTGCAGTGTTATATAGTATAGCCTTGTTCCTACTGATAAACAGACTGCAGTGTTATATAGTATAGCCTTGTTCCTACTGATAAACAGACTGCAGTGTTATATAGTATAGCCTTGTTCCTACTGATAAACAGACTGCAGTGTTATATAGTGTAGCCTTGTTCCTACTGATAAACAGACTGCAGTGTTATATAGTATAGCCTTGTTCCTACTGATAAACAGACTGCAGTGTTATATAGTATAGACTTGTTTCTTTGTTTAAGAAATGTGGTAATGTCTGTCTGTCTGTCTGTCTGTCTGTATGTCTGTCTGTGTACTCATTAGTCCTGTGTTAGGCCTGTGTTAGGCCTGTGTTAGTCCTCCGTGTCTTTAGCTATAAAGTGGGAAGGTCACAGCCGTCCGGCCGGCATGCAGGCTGCACAGGTGTTCATATGGACAGAATCCCAGGAAAACTAAAGGCCTCATAGAGGGGGTGTAATTGGGAGAGGGGCGGAAGGGGGAGGGGTGGAGGGGGGATGGACAGAGTTTTGTTGTACTGTTGTCCTTCAGAAGTTCAGATTCCAGCTAACAGCAGTTGTCAAAGTCATATTTATTTGGGTTGTGGAGCAGGACACACGCTAAGCTTACCTCACCATTACACCATTTGTTAACCTGCCGTGTTTCTGACTGCCAACGTAGTGTCACTGACACCCTGTTTACCTGGAGCAGTGGTCCCCAACGTAGTGTCACTGACACCCTGTTTACCTGGAGCAGTGGTCCCCAACGTAGTGTCACTGACACCCTGTTTACCTGGAGCAGTGGTCCCCAACGTAGTGTCACTGACACCCTGTTTACCTGGAGCAGTGGTCCCCAACGTAGTGTCACTGACACCCTGTTTACCTGGAGCAGTGGTCCCCAACGTAGTGTCACTGACACCCTGTTTACCTGGAGCAGTGGTCCCCAACGTAGTGTCACTGACACCCTGTTTACCTGGAGCAGTGGTCCCCAACATGGTGTCACTGACACCCTGTTTACCTGGAGCAGTGGTCCCCAACGTAGTGTCACTGACACCCTGTTTACCTGGAGCAGTGGTCCCCAACGTAGTGTCACTGACACCCTGTTTACCTGGAGCAGTGGTCCCCAACGTAGTGTCACTGACACCCTGTTTACCTGGAGCAGTGGTCCCCAACGTAGTGTCACTGACACCCTGTTTACCTGGAGCAGTGGTCCCCAACGTAGTGTCACTGACACCCTGTTTACCTGGAGCAGTGGTCCCCAACGTAGTGTCACTGACACCCTGTTTACCTGGAGCAGTGGTCCCCAACGTAGTGTCACTGACACCCTGTTTACCTGGAGCAGTGGTCCCCAGCGTAGTGTCACTGACACCCTGTTTACCTGGAGCAGTGGTCCCCAGCGTAGTGTCACTGACACCCTGTTTACCTGGAGCAGTGGTCCCCAACGTAGTGTCACTGACACCCTGTTTACCTGGAGCAGTGGTCCCCAGCGTAGTGTCACTGACACCCTGTTTACCTGGAGCAGTGGTCCCCAACGTAGTGTCACTGACACCCTGTTTACCTGGAGCAGTGGTCCCCAGCGTAGTGTCATGTTTAACCAGAGCTCTAAGGGCCCAGCCACAGACACACATGGTACCCAACTGTCATACTTGAGTAAAAGTAAAGATACTTTTTAATAGAAAATGACTCAAGTAAAAGTGAAAGTCATCCAGTAAAATACTACTTGAGTAAATGTCTAAAAGTATTTGGTTTTAAATATACTTAATTATCAAAAGTAAATTTAACTGATAAAATGTACTTTATTATCAAAAGTAAATGTATAAATCATTTCAAATTCCTTATATTAAGCAAACTAGACGGCAAAATGTACAGAGAGCCAGGGGAACACTCCAACACTCAGACATCATTTACAGAGAGCCAGGGGGACACTCCAACACTCAGACATCATGTACAGAGAGCCAGGGGAACAATCCAACACTCAGACATCATTTAAAGAGAGCCAGGGGAACACTCCAACACTCAGACACCATTTACAGAGAGCCAGGAGAACAATCCAACACTCAGACACCATTTACAGAGAGCCAGGGGAACAATCCAACACTCATACACCATTTACAGAGAGCCAGGGGAACACTCCAACACTCAGACACCATTTACAGAGAGCCAGGGGAACACTCCAACACTCAGACATCATTTACAGAGAGCCAGGGGAACAATCCAACACTCAGACATCATTTACAGAGAGCCAGGGGAACACTCCAACACTCAGACATCATTTACAGAGAGCCAGGGGAACAATCCAACACTCAGACATCATTTAAAGAGAGCCAGGGGAACACTCCAACACTCAGACATCATTTACAGAGAGCCAGGAGAACACTCCAACACTCAGACATAATTTACAGAGAGCCAGGGGAACACTCCAACACTCAGACATCATTTACAGAGAGCCAGGGGAACACTCCAACACTCAGACATAATTTACAGAGAGCCAGGGGAACACTCCAACACTCAGACATCATTTACAGAGAGCCAGGGGAACACTCCAACACTCAGACACCATTTACAGAGAGCCAGGGGGACACTCCAACACTCAGACATCATTTACAGAGAGCCAGGGGAACACTCCAACACTCAGACATCATTTACAGAGAGCCAGGGGAACACTCCAACACTCAGACATCATTTACAGAGAGCCAGGGGGACACTCCAACACTCAGACATCATTTACAGAGAGCCAGGGGAACAGGGTAGGGTGGGTAACCTGTATTTCATCACTGTGCTGTTGGTGACATGGTGAAATACTAACATCACTGTGCTGTTGGTGACATGGTGAAGTACTAACATCACTGTGCTGTTGGTGACATGGTAAAGTACTAACATCACTGTGCTGTTGGTGACATGGTGAAATACTAACATCACTGTGTTGTTGGTGACATGGTGAAGTACTAACATCACTGTGCTGTTGGTGACATGGTGAAATACTAACATCACTGTGTTGTTGGTGACATGTTGAAGTACTAACATCACTGTGCTGTTGGTGACATGGTAAAGTACGTAAACACTGGAAAGAGATGCATGTGACCAAAGTCACCCCCACCGCTGATCCCAATTTACCCAAGCTCCCCATGTGCCAACCAGCGGCAGGTGCCCTGCTCTGTTATTGGTGGAGAAGGGGGCTGGGCCCTTCCCGGGCCAACCTCTTTATTTAGCCATACCACAGCATATGAGGCACGAGGGCGTTTGCGTGCAACCGTCTCTCTCTCTCTCTCTCTCTCTCTCTTTCTCCCTTTCTCCCTTTCTGTTGAGTCCTGGCTTGTGTCCCAAATGACACCCTGTTCCATATATAGTGCAGTACTTTGACCAGGACCCATAGGAAATAGGGTGCCCATTTGGGACACCGTCCTGTTCCACTGTTCATGCCCCTTCTGCCCTTGTGAAAGAATGTCAAACGTTCGGGCCTGTTCTGTCTTGTGCAACCTCCAGCTTCCCTCTGGTAAGGAGAGGACAGAACAGGACGGGCTGCCTCACAATACCTTTCTTTTTCCATGATCATTACACTCCACATGTCCAGTTGGTGGTGGGTGAAAGAAGAGCAAAGAGGACTTTGGTTAACTAGTTTATATGGCCCATACTTGACATCGGGGTGGATAACTAGTTTATATGGCCCATACTAGACATCGGGGTGGTTAACTAGTTTATATGGCCCATACTAGACATCGGGGTGGATAACTAGTTTATATGGCCCATACTAGACATCGGGGTGGTTAACTAGTTTATATGGCCCATACTAGACATCGGGGTGGTTAACTAGTTTATATGGCCCATACTAGACATCGGGGTGGATAACTAGTTTATATGGCCCATACTAGACATCGGGTGGATAACTAGTTTATATGGCCCATACTAGACATCGGGGTGGTTAACTAGTTTATATGGCCCATACTAGACATCGGGGTGGATAACTAGTTTATATGGCCCATACTAGACATCGGGGTGGATAACTAGTTTATATGGCCCATACTAGACATCGGGGTGGATAACTAGTTTATATGGCCCATACTAGACATCGGGGTGGATAACTAGTTTATATGGCCCATACTAGACATCGGGGTGGATAACTAGTTTATATGGCCCATACTAGACATCGGGGTGGATAACTAGTTTATATGGCCCATACTAGACATCGGGGTGGATAACTAGTTTATATGGCCCATACTAGACATCGGGGTGGATAACTAGTTTATATGGCCCATACTAGACATCGGGGTGGATAACTAGTTTATATGGCCCATACTAGACATCGGGGTGGATAACTAGTTTATATGGCCCATACTAGACATCGGGGTGGTTAACTAGTTTATATGGCCCATACTAGACATCGGGGTGGATAACTAGTTTATATGGCCCATACTAGACATCGGGGTGGATAACTAGTTTATATAGCCCATACTAGACATCGGGGTGGATAACTAGTTTATATGGCCCATACTAGACATCGGGGTGGATAACTAGTTTATATGGCCCATACTAGACATCGGGGTGGATAACTAGTTTATATTGCCCATACTAGACATCGGGGTGGATAACTAGTTTATATGGCCCATACTAGACAACGGGGTGGATAACTAGTTTATATGGCCCATACTAGACATCGGGGTGGTTAACTAGTTTATATGGCCCATACTGGACAACAGGGTGGATAACTAGTTTATATGGCCCATACTAGACATCGGGGTGGATAACTAGTTTATATTGCCCATACTGGACATCGGGGTGGATAACTAGTTTATATGGCCCATACTAGACATCGGGGTGGTTAACTAGTTTATATGGCCCATACTGGACAACGGGGTGGATAACTAGTTTATATGGCCCATACTAGACATCGGGGTGGATAACTAGTTTATATGGCCCATACTAGACATCGGGGTGGATAACTAGTTTATATGGCCCATACTAGACATCGGGGTGGATAACTAGTTTATATGGCCCATACTAGACATCGGGGTGGTTAACTAGTTTATATGGCCCATACTGGACATCGGGGTGGATAACTAGTTTATATGGCCCATACTAGACATCGGGTGGATAACTAGTTTATATGGCCCATACTAGACATCGGGGTGGATAACTAGTTTATATGGCCCATACTAGACATCGGGGTGGATAACTAGTTTATATGGCCCATACTAGACATCGGGGTGGATAACTAGTTTATATGGCCCATACTAGACATCGGGGTGGATAACTAGTTTATATGGCCCATACTAGACATCGGGGTGGATAACTAGTTTATATGGCCCATACTAGACATCGGGGTGGATAACTAGTTTATATGGCCCATACTAGACATCGGGGTGGTTAACTAGTTTATATGGCCCATACTAGACATCGGGGTGGTTAACTAGTTTATATGGCCCATACTAGACATCGGGGTGGATAACTAGTTTATATGGCCCATACTAGACATCGGGGTGGTTAACTAGTTTATATGGTCCATACTAGACATCGGGGTGGATAACTAGTTTATATGGCCCATACTAGACATCGGGTGGATAACTAGTTTATATGGCCCATACTGGACATCGGGGTGGATAACTAGTTTATATGGCCCATACTAGACATCGGGGTGGTTAACTAGTTTATATGGCCCATACTAGACATCGGGGTGGATAACTAGTTTATATGGCCCATACTAGACATCGGGGTGGTTAACTAGTTTATATGGCCCATACTAGACATCGGGGTGGATAACTAGTTTATATGGCCCATACTAGACATCGGGGTGGTTAACTAGTTTATATGGCCCATACTAGACATCGGGGTGGATAACTAGTTTATATGGCCCATACTAGACATCGGGTGGATAACTAGTTTATATGGTCCATACTAGACATCGGGGTGGATAACTAGTTTATATGGTCCATACTAGACATCGGGGTGGATAACTAGTTTATATGGTCCATACTAGACATCGGGGTGGATAACTAGTTTATATGGCCCATACTAGACATTGGGTGGATAACTAGTTTATATGGTCCATACTAGACATCGGGGTGGATAACTAGTTTATATGGTCCATACTAGACATCGGGGTGGATAACTAGTTTATATGGCCCATACTAGACATTGGGTGGATAACTAGTTTATATGGTCCATACTAGACATCGGGGTGGATAACTAGTTTATATGGTCCATACTAGACATCGGGGTGGATAACTAGTTTATATGGTCCATACTAGACATCGGGGTGGATAACTAGTTTATATGGCCCATACTAGACATCGGGGTGGATAACTAGTTTATATGGTCCATACTAGACATCGGGGTGGATAACTAGTTTATATGGCCCATACTAGACATCGGGGTGGATAACTAGTTTATATGGTCCATACTAGACATCGGGGTGGATAACTAGTTTATATGGCCCATACTAGACATCGGGGTGGATAACTAGTTTATATGGTCCATACTAGACATCGGGGTGGATAACTAGTTTATATGGCCCATACTAGACATCGGGGTGGATAACTAGTTTATATGGCCCATACTAGACATCGGGGTGGATAACTAGTTTATATGGCCCATACTAGACATCGGGGTGGATAACTAGTTTATATGGTCCATACTAGACATCGGGGTGGTTAACTAGTTTATATGGCCCATACTAGACATCGGGGTGGATAACTAGTTTATATGGTCCATACTAGACATCGGGGTGGATAACTAGTTTATATGGTCCATACTAGACATCGGGGTGGATAACTAGTTTATATGGCCCATACTAGACATCGGGGTGGTTAACTAGTTTATATGGTCCATACTAGACATCGGGGTGGATAACTAGTTTATATGGCCCATACTAGACATCGGGGTGGTTAACTAGTTTATATGGCCCATACTAGACATCGGGGTGGTTAACTAGTTTATATGGCCCATACTAGACATCGGGGTGGATAACTAGTTTATATGGCCCATACTAGACATCGGGGTGGATAACTAGTTTATATGGCCCATACTAGACATCGGGGTGGATAACTAGTTTATATGGCCCATACTAGACATCGGGGTGGTTAACTAGTTTATATGGCCCATACTAGACATCGGGGTGGATAACTAGTTTATATGGTCCATACTAGACATCGGGGTGGATAACTAGTTTATATGGTCCATACTAGACATCGGGGTGGATAACTAGTTTATATGGCCCATACTAGACATCGGGGTGGTTAACTAGTTTATATGGCCCATACTAGACATCGGGGTGGATAACTAGTTTATATGGCCCATACTAGACATCGGGGTGGTTAACTAGTTTATATGGCCCATACTAGACATCGGGGTGGATAACTAGTTTATATGGTCCATACTAGACATCGGGGTGGATAACTAGTTTATATGGTCCATACTAGACATCGGGGTGGATAACTAGTTTATATGGCCCATACTAGACATCGGGGTGGATAACTAGTTTATATGGCCCATACTAGACATCGGGGTGGATAACTAGTTTATATGGTCCATACTAGACATCGGGGTGGATAACTAGTTTATATGGTCCATACTAGACATCGGGGTGGATAACTAGTTTATATGGCCCATACTAGACATCGGGGTGGATAACTAGTTTATATGGCCCATACTAGACATCGGGGTGGATAACTAGTTTATATGGTCCATACTAGACATCGGGGTGGATAACTAGTTTATATGGTCCATACTAGACATCGGGGTGGATAACTAGTTTATATGGTCCATACTAGACATCGGGGTGGATAACTAGTTTATATGGCCCATACTAGACATCGGGGTGGATAACTAGTTTATATGGTCCATACTAGACATCGGGGTGGATAACTAGTTTATATGGTCCATACTAGACATCGGGGTGGATAACTAGTTTATATGGCCCATACTAGACATCGGGGTGGATAACTAGTTTATATGGCCCATACTAGACATCGGGGTGGATAACTAGTTTATATGGCCCATACTAGACATCGGGGTGGATAACTAGTTTATATGGCCCATACTAGACATCGGGGTGGTTAACTAGTTTATATGGCCCATACTAGACATCGGGGTGGATAACTAGTTTATATGGTCCATACTAGACATCGGGGTGGTTAACTAGTTTATATGGCCCATACTAGACATCGGGGTGGATAACTAGTTTATATGGTCCATACTAGACATCGGGGTGGATAACTAGTTTATATGGTCCATACTAGACATCGGGGTGGTTAACTAGTTTATATGGCCCATACTAGACATCGGGGTGGATAACTAGTTTATATGGCCCATACTAGACATCGGGGTGGATAACTAGTTTATATGGCCCATACTAGACATCGGGGTGGATAACTAGTTTATATGGCCCATACTAGACATCGGGGTGGATAACTAGTTTATATGGCCCATACTAGACATCGGGGTGGATAACTAGTTTATATGGTCCATACTAGACATCGGGGTGGATAACTAGTTTAGTTTAGTCTGACTTTGTTGACCATCAATGTTGGGTAGATTTCAGATTGACCACTGCATTGGACAATGCAAGGGCTTCATCCATTTGCTTTAAGTGACATATTGGAAGTATACGTTCCACTGCCAGCCCAATATTGCAGTTATATAATGTGTGTGGTTCTCATATATATATTTGCTCATAGGAATGGGGAGAATAAGACAATTAAACCTTCACCACCCCAGGAAGTACATATTTTTGGTCTAGCCTATGGACTAATGACATTTCAGTTGATTGGATTGATCCTACTGTCTCTTTTCTGGTGAGTTAGGGATTGATGTCAGTATTTGGAAGCTTAGAGGATTTGGAAGTCCCGTTTCTACCTGGTTCTAACATGCGTTCTTTGTCCTAAACTTGTCCACATTTTATAGACAGGTGAAGACCATTAAAAGACGCATTGTGATCTGATTGTGATCTTCCTGACCACCTCCAGAGGTAGTCAGAGACACATTGTGTCTGGATATCTTACAAGTGTAGACGGATCTAGACAGTGAAACAATTTAAATCGTCATAACACCTTCTAAAAAGATTGACAGGAAGCACCATTGAATTATGGCATCAGTAAGTTTCTTAAAATAAATAACTATTAATTTGAAAGGATATCTCAAGTAATTTGCATACATGGAGGGACCAGGATATGTGGTCACAATGCGGACACAGTGGACAGACAAGAGACAGTACCCGTCAAAGGTTTGGACACACCTACTTTTTCAAGGGTTATTCTTTATTTGTACTATTTTCTACATTGTAGAATAAAAGTGAAGACATCAAAACTATGAAATAACACATATGGAATCATGTAGTAACCCAATTTTTTTTTTTTACAAATCTAAATATATTTTATATTTGAGATTCTTCAAAGTAGCCACCCTTTGCTTGATGGCATTTTTGCACGCTCTTGGCATTCTCTCAACCAGCTTCAATTATTGTTAAAAGTTAATTTGTGGAATTTCTTTCCTTCTTAATGCATTTGAGGCAATCAGTTGTGTTGTGACAAGGTAGGGGTGGTATACAGAAGATATCCGTATTTGGTAAAAAACCAAGTCCATATTATGGCAAGAACAGCTCAAATAAGCAAAGAGAAACAACAGTCCATCATTACTTTAAGACATGAAGGTCAGTCAATCCGGAAAATTTGAAGAACTTTAAAAGTTTCTTCAAGCTCAGTCGCAAAAACCATCAAGCGCTATGATGAAACTGGCTCTCATGAGAACCGCCACAGGAAAGGAAGACCCAGAAATTGCATCCCAAATAAATGCTTCACAGAGTTTAAGTAACAGACACATCTCAACATCAACTGTTCAGAGGAGAACAGTGTGAATCAGGCCTTCATGGTCAAATTGCTGCAAAGAAACCACTACTAAAGGACACCAATAAGAAGAAGAGACTTGCTTGGGCCAAGAAACACGAGCAATGGATATTAGACCGGTGGAAATCTGTCCTTTGGTCTGATGAGTCCAAATTTGAGATTTTTGGTTCCAACCGCCGTGTCTTTGTGAGATGCAGAGTAGGTGAACTGATGTTCTCAGCATGTGTGATTCCCACCTTGAATCATGGAGGAAGAGGTGTGATGGTGTGGGGGTGCTTTGCTGGTGACACTGTCAGTGATTTATTTAGAAATTAAGGCACACTTAACCAGCATGGCTACCACAGCATTCTGCAGAGATTTGCCATCCCATCTGGTTTGCGCTTAGTGGGGCCATCATTTGTTTTTCAACAGGACAATGACCCAACACCCCTCCAGGCTGTGTAAGGGCTATTTGACCAAGAAAGAGCGTGATGGAGTGCTACATCAGATGACCTGGCCTCCACAATCCCCCGACCTCAACCTAATTGAGATGGTTTGGGGTGAGTTGGACCGCAGAGTGAAGGAAAAGCAGCCAACAAGTGCTCAGCATATGTGAGAACTCCTTTAAGACTGTTGGAAAAGCATTCCAGGTGATGCTGGTTGAGAGAATGCAAAGAGTGTGCAAAGCTGTCATCAAGGCAAAGGGTGGCTACTTTTGTTTAACACTTTTTTGGTTACTACATGATTCCATATGTGTTATTTCATAGTTTTGATGTCTCCACTATTATTCTTTAATGTAGAAAATAGTAAAAATAAAGATAAACCTGGAATGAGTAGGTGTGTCCAAACCTTTGACTGGTACTTTATTCTAACACAATGCAACGGTAGTAAGTGTCTATGTTCTAATGATCTCTCCTTTCTCCCAATGCGTGGCCTTATTCACTTCCCTTCACTGAGTAGAAATAAAATGGCTGGTATGGTAACAACTAGCCCTTCACAGTTACAATGCTTTCAGATTTGTGGGAAGTAGTGAATGGGTGTTGGTAATACACCCAGCGTATCAGTCAGTCCCTCTCCCATGCACATGTTTTAATGGTTCGCTTGTCTCACTGAAACGTGGGAATGATTTGTGTGTGTGTGTGTGTATGGTGTTGGTGTGTGTGTGTGTGGTGTGTGTGTTTTTTGTGGTGTGTGTTGGTGTTTGTTTTGTGTATGGTGTGGGAATGGTGTGGGTGTTGTGTGTGGTGTGGGGTGGTGTGTGTTGGTGTGGTGTGTGTTGGTGTGTATGGTGTGGGGTGGGTGGTGTTGGCAGGTGTGTGTATGGTGTGTGGTGTGGTGTGGTGGTGTGTGTTGGTGTTTGTGGTGTGTGTTGGTGTGGTGTGGGTGGTGTTGGTAGGTGTGTGTGTGGTGTGGTGGTGTGTGTGGTGTGTGTTGGTGTCTGTGGTGTGTGTGTGTGTGTGTGCTGTAGTGTGTGAAGTCAGGTATCTCGGACAGGAATGGGCTACTGTCGGTCAAGGAGAGAGGGAGCGAGAGAGGGGGAGAGAGGGAGCGAGAGAAAGAGGGAGCGAGAGAGAGTGGGAGCGAGAGAGAGAGGGAGCGAGAGAGAGAGGGAGCGAGAGAGAGAAGGGGAGAGAGAGGGAGCGAGAGAGAGAAGGATCGAGAGAGAGAAGGAGCGAGAGAGAGCAGGGGAGAGAGAGGGGGAGAGAGAGAGAGATGTGTTCTGTCGTCACAGCTGCTCGGTCATGTGATGTGTCACCGTTCTATTTGTGGACCATCTGAATGGGTTGTTACTCTCTCTGAATGGTGGTCTAACACTAACAGTCTGGTCAACAGTGGCACCTCTCACTCTTTCTATTTATCTATGTCAGACAGACAGACAGAGAGACAGACAGACAGACAGACAGACAGACAGAGAGACAGACAGACAGACAGAGAGACAGACAGAGAGAGAGACAGACAGAGAGAGAGACAGACAGAGAGAGAGACAGACATAGAGAGAGAGAGAGAGAGAGGGGGCACATAGAAGATTCATGGAGAAAGTTGTGTTAATTTAAAATATGCCTATTGTTCAGAAATACTATAATTTGCCAGTATACGGAAAACGTTCGTTTTGGGATTGAAAGTTTCAGAGAATTTATAAACGGAGCAAGCCAGAAGGCTTTTCTGAGATCTTGTGAGTACTTACTTGGACATTTGTGTTCATGTTGTATAATCTGAATGACTGACTGCTGGGCCTAACCAATCTGGGACCTGTCAAGAATGTTACAGAGCTTCTTAAAGGTTTACACTGAATATTGAGATTGTATATTCTCTTTGGTAGTCACTGCTGTGAGATTGGATATTAGACACAGCAGTTCTTAGATAACTCTCATGCTTTAATCGTTCCTGTATGTGACTTTATGACATTATCTGTTCCCAGTGTGTCCAGCCAGTCCAGCCAGAGAGATCATCTGTAGAGAGTAATGTCAGCAGGCCCTCTCCATATGAGGGGTTAGCTGGGAGCAGCAGGCAGGGGGAGAGCAGATCTGGCTTCAAATACTATTTGAAGTCTTTACAAATACTTTTAGCATTTGCTTAGCCTGCCTAGAGTGCCAGATGAGTGGGGTTTGCACTGTTGTGATTATTTTATTGGTTACATCATGCCAGCTTAATTAAGCAGAGATAAAGTATTTGAAATGATTTTGAATAGTATTTGAACCCATGTCTTCTAGGTGGGAGGGGCTGCCTGCCCTGGGGTCATCTCACTTTAATGAAATTGGAGTAGGGCATGATCACGTTTGTCTGGGAACTAAGAAGGGGGTAGCTGCATCCCAATATGGCGACCGGGGTATGGGGGAGTTGGCGTGTCGAATACAAAGGAGTGGGTGTGTGGAAAGGAAAGGAGTGGGTGTGTCGAAAGGAGTGGGCGTGTGGAAACTGCTCTGCTATAGGTCAAACGGTTTTGAGCTGTGTTTTCTTACCAGACAACTACCGTACATTGAGCTACCGTACATTGAGCTACCGTACATTGAGCTACCGTACATTGAGCTACCGTACATTGAGCTACCGTACATTGAGCTACCGTACCGCGAGAGTTTGGACTTCTGTTTTTAAGCGAGAGGATTAGTCTGAGTTGTATTTCACTGTTAGTTTTCCACAAATAATTGTACACTTTCAGTTATACAACATTTGATTTTGTATTCAAAGTATTGATGTGTACTGTTGCATCATGCCTTGTATGTGTGTGCTTACTGTGACTGTCAGCCTGATATTGGATACTAGGCTTATTGTGACTGTCAGCCTGATATTGGATACTAGGCTTACTGTGACTGTCAGCCTGATATTGGATACTAGGCTTACTGTGACTGTCAGCCTGATATTGGATATTAGGCTTACTGTGACTGTCAGCCTGATATTGGATACTAGCCTTACTGTGACTGTCAGCCTGATATTGGATACTAGCCTTACTGTGACTGTCAGCCTGATATTGGATATTAGGCTTACTGTGACTTTCAGCCTGATATTGGATACTAGGCTTACTGTGACTGTCAGCGTGATATTGGATACTAGGCTTACTGTGACTGTCAGCCTGATATTGGATACTAGGCTTACTGTGACTGTCAGCCTGATATTGGATACTAGGCTTACTGTGACTGTCAGCCTGATATTGGATATTAGGCTTACTGTGACTGTCAGCCTGATATTGGATACTAGCCTTACTGTGACTGTCAGCCTGATATTGGATACTAGCCTTACTGTGACTGTCAGCCTGATATTGGATATTAGGCTTACTGTGACTTTCAGCCTGATATTGGATACTAGGCTTACTGTGACTGTCAGCGTGATATTGGATACTAGGCTTACTGTGACTGTCAGCCTGATATTGGATACTAGGCTTACTGTGACTGTCAGCCTGATATTGGATACTAGGCTTACTGTGACTGTCAGCCTGATATTGGATACTAGGCTTACTGTGACTGTCAGCCTGATATTGGATACTAGGTAGCTACTTCCCATGCCGTTACCAGACTGTAGTGCTTGTCAAGCGGGAGCGAAGGGCCCTGCGTCCCAGTGATGCCATGTTGTTGCCCTTCCTTCCCTCTCCATTGAGTAGTAGACTGGATGAATGTATCAAGGTGACATCTAGATATTTATCAATATTTGTTTTTTCTTGTGTAGGCTGCTATCCTACTTGAAATTAAATTGTGAGAGAAATAAATGGCCGAACTCTGGATTGCTGGTCACCGGCTTACTATCGATTTGTAGCGCAGCCCAATCAGCCACGCAAAATGGTATTGAGTGGCAACAAATCTGCCCAATTAGCTGATTCGCGTTCCATACAGCCACTCCTTTCGACACACCCACACCAATTTGAATATGGCCACGTCCCAAATGGAACACTACTCCCTATACACTGCACCACTTTATTTATTTATTGTATTTTTTTCATATATACAGTTGAATTCAGAAGTTTACGTACACCTTAGCCAAATACATTTAAACTCAGTATTTCACAATTCCTGACATTTAATCCTAGTAAAAATTCCCTGTCTTAGGTCAGTTAGGATCACCACTTTATTTTAAGAATGTGAAATGTCAGAATAATAGTAGAGAGAATGATTTATTTCAGCTTTTATTTTTTTAATTACATACCCAGTGGGTCAGAAGTTTACATACACTCAATTAGTATTTGGTAGCATTGCCTTTAAATTGTTTAACTTGGGTCAAACGTTTCAGGTAGCCTTCCACAAGCTTCCCACAATAAGTTGGGTGAATTGTGGCCCATTCCTCCTGACAGAACTGGTGTAACTGAGTCAGGTTTCTAGGCCTCCTTGCTCTCATACGCCTTTTCAGTTCTGCCCACAAATGTTCTATAGGATTGTACAGATGAACGTGGTACCTTCAGGCATTTGGAAATTGCTCCCAAGGATGAACCAGACTTGTGGAGGTCTACAATTGGGGACAGACATCGTACTTTTTGGAGAAATGTCCTCTGGTCTGATGAAACAAAAATAGAACTGTTTGGCCATAATGACCATCGTTTGGAGGAAAAAGGGGGAGGCTTGCAAGCCGTAGAACACCATCCCAACCGTGAAGCACAGGGGTGGCAGCATCATGTTGTGGGGGTGCTTTGCTGCAGGAGGGACTGGTGCACTTCACAAAATAGATGGCATCATGAGGAAGGAAAATGATGTGGATATGTTGAAGCAACATCTCAAGACATCAGTCAGGAAGTTAAAGCTTGGTCACAAATGGGTCTTCCAAATGGACAATGACCCCAAGCATACTTCCAAAGTTGTGGCAAAATGGCTTAAGGACAACAAAGTCAAGGTATTGGAGTGGCCATCACAAAGCCCTGACCTCAATCCTATAGAACATTTGTGGGCAGAACTGAAAAAGCGTGTGCGAGCAAGGAGGCCTACAAACCTGACTCAGTTACACCAGTTCTGTCAGGAGGAATGGGCCAAAATTCACCCAACTTATTGTGGGAAGCTTGTGGAAGGCTACCCGAAACGTTTGACCCAAGTTAAACAATTTAAAGGCAATGCTACCAAATACTAATTGAGTGCATTTAAACTTCTGACCCACTAGGAATGTGATGAAATAAATAAAAGCTGAAATAAATAATTCTCTCTGCTATTCTTCTGACATTTCACATTCTTAAAATAAAGTGGTGATCCTATCTGATCTAAGACGGGGAATTTTTACTAGGATTAAATGTCAGGAATTGTGAAAAACTGAGTTTAAATGTATTTGGCTAAGGTGTACGTAAACTTCCGACTTCAACTATAAGTGTATGTAAGCGCGATGGGACAAGGACATCTCGGCCGGCCAATCCCTCCCCTAACCCGGACGATGCTGGGCAACACAGCCTGGGATCGAACCAGGATCTGTAGGCCCTGCAGTGCCTTACATTTGACCAGATCCCTCTGGGTACTGGTCAAAAGTAGTGTGTTAAATAGGGAATAGGGTGCCATGTGGGTCTCAGCCTATGGTCTTACAGCATGAAGAGACTCAGATAAGACCATGATAAAGGGGAAGTTCAGTATGGCTGTTTAAAGAAAACCTCACCTTGGATTCTATTTCAGTTTCTCCTGGTCAACAGACTACTTTCAGTGTGAGGAACCATCTAACATCAACTTGTAAAATCCTGAACCTCCTTCAGTGGTGCAGGAGGACTTGTTTTGTAAAATCTTGAACCTCCTTCAGTGGTGCAGGAGGACTTGTTTTGTAAAACCTTGAACCTCCTTCAGTGGTGCAGGAGGACTTGTTTTGTAAAATCTTGAACCTCCTTCAGTGGTGCAGGAGGACTTGTTTTGTAAAACCTTGAACCTCCTTCAGTGGTGCAGGAGGACTTGTTTTGTAAAACCTTGAACCTCCTTCAGTGGTGCAGGAGGACTTGTTTTGTAAAACCTTGAACCTCCTTCAGTGGTGCAGGAGGACTTGTTTTGTAAAACCTTGAACCTCCTTCAGTGGTGCAGGAGGACTTGTTTTGTAAAATCTTGAACCTCCTTCAGTGGTGCAGGAGGACTTGTTTTGTAAAATCTTGAACCTCCTTCAG
Source organism: Thymallus thymallus (assembly GCA_023634145.1). NCBI lineage: Eukaryota > Metazoa > Chordata > Actinopteri > Salmoniformes > Salmonidae > Thymallus > Thymallus thymallus. The sequence continues at coordinate 34,277,493 of CM042378.1, read as the reverse complement.
TGGTGCAGGAGGACTTGTTTTGTAAAATCCTGAACCTCCTTCAGTGGTGCAGGAGGACTTGTTTTGTAAAACCTTGAACCTCCTTCAGTGGTGCAGTAGGACTTGTTTTGTAAAATCCTGAACCTCCTTCAGTGGTGCAGGAGGACTTGTTTTGTAAAATCTTGAACCTCCTTCAGTGGTGCAGGAGGACTTGTTTTGTAAAATCTTGAACCTCCTTCAGTGGTGCAGGAGGACTTGTTTGTAAAATCTTGAACCTCCTTCAGTGGTGCAGGAGGACTTGTTTTGTAAAATCTTGAACCTCCTTCAGTGGTGCAGGAGGACTTGTTTGTAAAATCTTGAACCTCCTTCAGTGGTGCAGGAGGACTTGTTTTGTAAAATCTTGAACCTCCTTCAGTGGTGCAGGAGGACTTGTTTGTAAAATCTTGAACCTCCTTCAGTGGTGCAGGAGGACTTGTTTTGTAAAATCTTGAACCTCCTTCAGTGGTGCAGGAGGACTTGTTTTGTAAAATCTTGAACCTCCTTCAGTGGTGCAGGAGGACTTGTTTGTAAAATCTTGAACCTCCTTCAGTGGTGTTTATTCTTTCTGCAGCGTGTGATTCCTTTATTTAGTTTTTTATAAGACTGGTCTGATTCATCCTGACCTGCTGTAAATAGTGCTGTTTAGTGAACAAACCCAAAACAGTAGGCGTCACATTGACTGTACCCTCTCTACCCTCTCTATCCTCTCTACCCTCTCTACCCTCTCTACCCTCTCTACCCTCTCTACCCTCTCTACCCTCTTTACCCTCTCTACCCTCTCTACCCTCTCTACCCTCTCTACCCTCTCTACCCTCTTTACCCTCTCTACCCTCTCTACCCTCTCTACCCTCTTTACCCTCTCTACCCTCTCTACCCTCTCTACCCTCTTTACCCTCTCTACCCTCTCTACCCTCTCTACCCTCTTTACCCTCTCTACCCTCTCTACCCTCTCTACCCTCTTTACCCTCTCTACCCTCTTTACCCTCTCTACCCTCTCTACCCTCTCTACCCTCTTTACCCTCTCTACCCTCTTTACCCTCTCTACCCTCTTTACCCTCTCTACCCTCTTTACCCTCTCTACCCTCTCTACCCTCTCTACCCTCTTTACCCTCTCTACCCTCTTTACCCTCTCTACCCTCTCTACCCTCTTTACCCTCTCTACCCTCTCTACCCTCTTTACCCTCTCCACCCTCTCTACCCTCTCTACCCTCTCTACCCTCTCTACCCTCTTTACCCTCTCTACCCTCTCTACCCTCTCTACCCTCTTTACCCTCTCCACCCTCTCTACCCTCTCTACCCTCTCTACCCTCTCTACCCTCTTTACCCTCTCCACCCTCTCTACCCTCTCTACCCTCTCTACCCTCTCTACCCTCTCTACCCTCTTTACCCTCTCTACCCTCTCTACCCTCTCTACCCTCTTTACCCTCTCCACCCTCTCTACCCTCTCTACCCTCTCTACCCTCTTTACCCTCTCTACCCTCTCTACCCTCTCTACCCTCTCTACCCTCTTTACCCTCTCTACCCTCTTTACCCTCTCTACCCTCTCTACCCTCTCTACCCTCTTTACCCTCTCTACCCTCTTTACCCTCTCTACCCTCTCTACCCTCTCTACCCTCTCTACCCTCTCTACCCTCTCTACCCTCTCTACCCTCTTTACCCTCTCTACCCTCTCTACCCTCTCTACCCTCTTTACCCTCTCTACCCTCTTTACCCTCTCTACCCTCTTTACCCTCTCTACCCTCTCTACCCTCTCTACCCTCTCTACCCTCTCTACCCTCTTTACCCTCTCTACCCTCTCTACCCTCTCTACCCTCTCTACCCTCTTTACCCTCTCTACCCTCTCTACCCTCTCTACCCTCTCTACCCTCTTTACCCTCTCTACCCTCTCCACCCTCTCATGATGTATGTCTGGTACAAACAGACACAGACGTTCTCTCTGTTTTGGCTGTTATTTTTCCAGGTGCTTAAACCCCATACAGAGAGGCTAAGAAGTGTGATCTGAGAGACCGTCAGACACACACACACACACACACACACACACACACACACACACACACACACACACACACACACACACAGTTGTTGGAAAGGTTCTGATGCTCTTTCTATTCTCTGCAGGTGATTTCCTCCATCGTGCCTCAGCGAGGTGAAGTGTGATCTGACAGGCAGAGAGTGTTCCAGAGGGACCCACAAAGAGCCAGCTAGGATGATACTGGCCATGCTGAAGGGCTTTGGGAAGCAGCTGCTGCGTGTCAAGGTAGTGGACTGTAACACTGAGGACTCCCGTCTCTCCCGATGTCTCAACACCTTTGACCTGGTGGCTCTGGGGGTAGGCAGCACTCTGGGAGCTGGGGTCTACGTTCTGGCTGGGGCCGTGGCTAGAGAGAACTCTGGTCCAGCCATTGTCCTGTCCTTCCTCATCGCAGCGCTGGCCTCGGTGCTGGCTGGTCTGTGTTACGCTGAGTTTGGGGCCCGTGTCCCCAAGACGGGCTCGGCCTACCTGTATAGTTATGTCACTGTTGGGGAGCTCTGGGCCTTCATCACCGGATGGAACCTCATCCTCTCTTACATTATAGGTGAGAGACACACACACACACACACACACACACACACACACACACACACACATATACACACACTCACAGATACACACACTCACACAGATACACACACACACGCACTCACACACACAGATACACACACTCACACAGATACACACACACACACGCTCACACACACACACACAGATACAAACACTCACACAGATACACACAATCACACACACACACAGATACACACACAGATACACAGATACACACGCACACACAGATACACACACACACAGA
>CM042378.1:34082129-34272129 GCA_023634145.1 Thymallus thymallus | reverse complement strand
GGTGAGGAGGTGGAGAACCCTCAGAGAGCCATCTGCATCGTAGCCTCTCTTCATCTGTTTCCTTTAACCCCTGACCTTTAACCCCTATAGGTGAGGAGGTTAAGAACCCTCAGAGAGCCATCCCCATAGGCATCGTAGCCTCTCTCCTCATCTGTTTCGTGGCCTACTTCGGAGTGTCTGGTGCCCTCACCATGATGATGCCTTACTACATGTTGGACAAGAACAGTCCTCTGCCTGTAGCTTTTAAATACGTAGGCTGGGAGGGAGCCACCTACGCTGTGGCTGTAGGGTCACTGTGTGCTCTGTCCACCAGGTAAGCTAGCCTACACTGCGTCTCTGCTTCACCCAGATGTTCTCTTATGTTCCTGGTCTTTAAGAGGAGTTGGATGAAACACAAACACATTTTTCAACCAAGTTAGGCTAGATCAATGGGCTATGCCTTAGATCATTTGATTCTAATTGTTTTTACTGTTCCAGATGATAATGATGAGGATTAAATAATAGTACAGAAAGGAAAGTGTAATGTTGTGTTGCATTCTCCCTTGGCCAGTAGCTCTCTTCTGTGCATGTTTAACTGTGTGTATCTTCCTGTGTGGCACGGCACGGCTCTCCTCTCTCCCTACTAGCCTGCTAGGCTCCATGTTCCCCATGCCTCGTGTTATCTGGGCCATGGCTCAGGACGGCCTCCTCTTCAAGAGTCTGGCCCAGATCAGCGACCGAACCAAAACCCCTCTAATCGCTACAGTAACCTCTGGAGTGGTGGCAGGTGAGACTAGAGCCCTTTCTAACCAGTTAAACCACTAAACGGGCTGCTAACCTCACCCCCCTTACAGCTCCCTCCCTACAGGAACCAACCAATGCTAGTGCTGTTTCCCTGGTTACCTCAACATGCTACTGTTCACAGTGCACCTGCGTAGAAGACCTGACCAAACCTAGAAAACCTGTGGATAGACCAGGGGTTTTCAAATCTTACCCTGCGGCGTCTGGAGTACTACTGACTTTCTGATCTAACCTGATCATGAACCACACCCATCTGGTGTTCCATGTCTAAACCAGTCCCTAATTAAAGGGGAAGCAGTGGAACTGACTTGGAGGTCCAGATTATAACTTTAGGGAATTCTATATCTATGGGATAGACACTCGATCTTGTCTGCTCTACATGTTTAAAACCAGCAAACAGGTTCTAAGGCTCTTAGGTTCTACGTGCTAAGTTCTGTGTGTCTGGGAGGTGCACTGGGAACTGCAGCAGTTGAAACCATGTGTCTGGACTTCATGGAGAGACTTGGAGTATTTTTTGGTTATAAATATTTGCCTCCTTCCTCCCTCTCCTCCAACCCTGGCCTCTTCTCCTCCACCCCCTCCTCCCTCTCCTCCTCCACCCCTGGCCTCTCCTCCTCCACCCCCTCCTCCCTCTCCTCCACCCCTGGCCTCTTCTCCTCCACCCCCTCCTCCCTCTCCTCCACCCCTGGCCTCTCCTCCTCCACCACCCCCCTCCTCCTCTCCTCCACCCCTGGCCTCTCCTCCTCCACCACCCCCCTCCTCCTCTCCTCCACCCCTGGCCTCTCCTCCTCCACCACCCCCCTCCTCCTCTCCTCCACCCCTGGCCTCTCCTCCTCCACCACCCCCCTCCTCCTCTCCTCCACCCCTGGCCTCTCCTCCCTCTCCTCCACCCCCTCCTCCCTCTCCTCCACCCCTGGCCTCCCCTCCTCCTCCCCTCCCCATCCTCCCTCTCCACCACCCATGGCCTCTCCTCCTCCACCCCCTCCTCCCTCTCCTCCACCCCTGGCCTCTCCTCCCCCTCCTCCACCCTGGCCTCTCCTCCTCCACCCTCTCCTCCCTCTCCTCCACCCCTGGCCTCTCCTCCCCCTCCTCCACCCTGGCCTCTCCTCCTCCACCCCCTCCTCCCTCTCCTCCACCCCTGGCCTCTCCTCCCTCTCCTCCACCCCTGGCCTCTCCACCTCCTCCTCCCTCTCCTCCACCCCCTCTTCCCTCTCCTCCCACTCCTGGCCTCTCCTCCTTCTCCTCTCCCCCTCCCCTCCTATAGCCTTCTAGGCTCCATGTTTCCTCTACCTCGTATAATCTTTGCCATGGCCCGCGATGGTCTCCTCTTCTCCTTTCTGGCCAAGGTCAGTGAGAGGAAGTCGCCCATCAACTCCACCATTGCGTCAGGTTTCATGTCCGGTAAGGCTGTGTTAAAGGTCAGAGGTTAAGCTCAGAGCTGATCTGTAGCTGTCGGTAACAAGCCTATGCCCACCTGAGGAGGAGGAGGAGGAGGAGGAGGAGGAGGAGGAGGAGGAGGAGGAGGAGAGCGCTGTACTACATATTAGAAAACAGTACAAAAAAATCTAGCTTCGCTATTTGGCATTTTCAAATATGTAGCCTACGATGCATCACTCTAAAAAACGACTCAGCCTACATTTCAACACCACCGCAGAAGCTTCGCTATTCGGCATCTTCCAAATTAAGTAGCCTAGTTTTCTTTGGCAACTTGAAGAGAACTAGGGCCCGTCACTAACAGCCCACCTCTCCCAGTGCACTGTGGGAAAGTGTGCAAAGAATTCTACTAGATGAAGAGCTGAAATTAGTACAACATCCTGGCATTTAAAGGATACTTCATTTTAGAAAATCCACATACTCTATTTTGGCATAATGAGAATGTTGATTGCGTTTTTTTCTCGCTATTGGTTGATTTTTGTCAGCGCATCAGCTGTTGTCAAAGCCAAGAAAGAGTATGACATCCGAAATGTCATAACTATTAAACCCAATTTTTTTCACATACTCAAACTGCCTATTATTTAGGATGCAAGTATGTGTATTCAAACCTGGCCAGAGACTTTAGGTTGAAGGACCCTGAGGAGGAGAGATGTGTGTGGCAGACAGAGACTTTAGGTGGAAGGACCCTGAGGAGGAGAGATGGGTGTGGCAGACAGAGACTTTAGGTGGAAGGACCCTGGGGAGGAGAGATGGGTGTGGCAGACAGAGACTTTAGGTTGAAGTACCCTGAGGAGGAGAGATGGGTGTGGCAGACAGAGACTTTAGGTTGAAGGACCCTGAGGAGGAGAGATGTGTGTGGCAGACAGAGACTTTAGGTTGAAGGACACTGAGGAGGAGAGATGGGTGTGGCAGACAGAGACTTTAGGTGGAAGGACCCTGGGGAGGAGAGATGGGTGTGGCAGACAGAGACTTTAGGTTGAAGGACCCTGGGGAGGAGAGATGGGTGTGGCAGACAGAGACTTTAGGTTGAAGGACCCTGGGGAGGAGAGATGGGTGTGGCAGACAGAGACTTTAGGTTGAAGGACCCTGGGGAGGAGAGATGGGTGTGGCAGACAGAGACTTTAGGTTGAAGGACCCTGGGGAGGAGAGATGGGTGTGGCAGACAGAGACTTTAGGTTGAAGGACCCTGGGGAGGAGAGATGGGTGTGGCAGACAGAGACTTTAGGTTGAAGGACCCTGGGGAGGAGATATGGGTGTGGCAGACAGATAGAGAACTGTGATTTAGTTAAGGACAAGTAAAACATAATGTGAAAAGGTTTGTATGGGTATTGAAGGCGACTACTGTGTCTAGCCTATTGATTGCTGTAATATTGTACTGTGATTTGAATATGTTGTGTTTCACAGGAAATGTATTAATACAGTTAGTATGTGTCTTTGTCAGAAAAGGCAGTTGTAGACTCATCATAATGTTAATTACTGTATAGTGCAGATGCCTAATGCCAGAATCAGATAAAATCATGTGGTTTTCTGGACACAGATTTAAGCCTAGTCATGAACAAACAATTATTTTAGATGGCGATTCTCCATTGAGGTTGCCTTATCTGTCCAGGAACACTGCCCCTTTAAACTGGGATAAACTGGGTTAGACCCTTAATGTGGGCATGGGCTTGTATTTTAAACTGGGATAAGCTGGGTTAGATCCTGTCGTATGTCATATTTCTTAATGGTCTCTGGCCTCTTCCTACAGCGGTGATGGCCTTCCTGTTTGACCTGAAGGACCTGGTTGATCTGATGTCTATCGGCACCCTGCTAGCCTACACCTTGGTGGCAGCCTGTGTCCTAGTACTCAGGTTAGTACCCTGCTAGCCTACACCTTGGTGGCAGCCCGTGTCCCAGTACTCAGGTTAGTACCCTGCTAGCCTACACCTTGGTGGCAGCCTGTGTCCTAGTACTCAGGTTAGTACCCTGCTAGCCTACACCTTGGTGGCAGCCTGTGTACTAGTACTCATGTTAGTACCCTGCTAGCCTACACCTTGGTGGCAGCCTGTGTCCTAGTACTCAGGTTAGTACCCTGCTAGCCTACACCTTGGTGGCAGCCCGTGTCCCAGAACTCAGGTTAGTACCCTGCTAGCCTACACCTTGGTGGCAGCCTGTGTCCTAGTACTCAGGTTAGTACCCTGCTAGCCTACACCTTGGTGGCAGCCTGTGTCCTAGTACTCAGGTTAGTACCCTGCTAGCCTACACCTTGGTGGCAGCCTGTGTCCTAGTACTCAGGTTAGTACCCTGCTAGCCTACACCTTGGTGGCAGCCTGTGTCCCAGTACTCAGGTTATTACCCTGCTAGCCTAGACCTTGGTGGCAGCCCGTGTCCCAGTACTCAGGTTATTACCCTGCTAGCCTAGACCTTGGTGGCAGCCCGTGTCCCAGTACTCAGGTTAGTACCCTGCTAGCCTACACCTTGGTGGCAGCCCGTGTCCTAGTACTCAGGTTAGTACCCCACATACAGTGCATTTGGAAAGTATTCAGACCAATCCACATTTTACATTACAGCTTTATTCTAAATATTTTTTTGCCCTTCAATCTATACAAAACCTTCACCCCAGTCTGAGGTCCTGAGTTCTCTGGAGCAGATTTTCATCAAGGATCTCGCTGTACTTTACTCCGTTAATCTTTCCCTCGATCCTGACTAGTCTCCCAGTCCCTGCCGCTGAAAAACATCCCCACCGCCTGATGCTGCCACCACTATGCTTCACCATAGTGATGGTGCCAGGTTTCCTCCAGACATGATGCTTGGCATTGAGGCCAAAGAGTTAAATCTTGGTTTCATCAGACCAGAGAATCTTGTTTCTCATGGTTTGAGAGTCTTTAGGTGCCTTTTGGCAAACTCCAAGTGGGCTGTCATGTGTCTTTTACTGAAGAGTGGCTTCCGTCTGGACACTCTACCATAAAGGCCTGATTGGTGGAGTGCTGCAGAGATAGTTCCCCCATCTCCACAGAGGAACTCTGGAGCTCTGTCAATGACCATGGGGTTCTTGGTCACCTCCCTGACCAAGACCCTTCTCCCCTGATTGCTCGGTTTGTGCGGGCGGCCTGCTCTAAGAAGAGTCTTGGTGGTTCCAAACTTCTTCCATTTAAGAATGATGGAGGCCACTGTGTTCTTGGGGACCTTCAATGCTGCAGAAATGTTTGGGTACCCTTCCCCAGATCCAATCATTTCAATTTATCACAGGTGGACTCCAATCAAGTTGTAGAAACATCTCAAGGATGATCAATTGAAACAGGATGCACCTGAGCTCATTTTCGAGTCTCAGAGTAAAGGGTCCGAATACTTATTTACATAAGGTATTTCAGTATTTATTTTTTATAATTTTACAAAGAAATCTAAAAACCTGTTTTCACTTTGTCATTATGAGGTATTGTGTGTAGATTGATGAGGATTTTATTTTATTGAATCCATTTCAGAATAAGTCTACCGTAACAAAATGTGGGAAAAGTCAAGGGGTCTGAATACTTTCCGAGTGCACTGTACTACACCCTACACCCTGCTAGCCTATAGTCGTGGCCAAAACTATTGGTCTCCACAAAGTTTGCTGCCTCAGTGTTGATGATGGCAATTTGCATATACTCCAGAATGTCATGAAGAGTGATCAGATGAATTGCAATTAATTGCAAAGTCCCTCTTTGCCATGAAAATGAACTTAATCCCCCAAAAACATTTCCACTGCATTTCAGCCCTGCCACAAAAGGACCAGCTGCCATCATGTCAGTGATTGTCTCGTTAACACAGGTGAGAGTGTTGACGAGGACAAGGCTGGAGATCACTCTGTCATGCTGATTGAGTCAGAATAACTGAAATCAATGTTCTTCCTCTGTCAACCACGTGCCGTCATCATTGCTTTGCACAAAAAGGGCTTCACAGGCAAGGATATTGCTGCTGGTAAGATTGCACCTAAATCAACCATTTATCGGATCATCAAGATCTTCAAGGAGAGAGGTTCAATTGTTGTGAAGAAGGCCTAAAGTTGATTCAGCTGCGGGATCGGTGCACCACCAGTGCAGAGCTTGCTTAGGAATGGCAGCAGGCAGGTGTGAGTGCATCTGCACGCACAGTGAGGCGAAGACTTTTGGAGGATGGCCTGGTGTCAAGAAGGGCAGCAAAGAAGCCACTTCTCTCCAGGAAAAACATCAGGGACAGACTGATATTCTGCAAAAGGTACAGGGATTGGACTGCTGAGGACTGGGATAGAGTCATTTTCTCTGATGAATCCCCTTTCCGGTTGTTTGGGCCATCCGGAAAACACCTTGTCCGGCGAAGACAAGGTGAGCGCTACCATCAGTCCTGTGTCATGCCAACAGTAAAGCATCCTGAGACCATTCATGTGTGGGGTTGCTTCTCAGCCAAGGGAGTGGGCTCACTTACAATTTTGCCTAAGAACACAGCCATGAATAAAGAATGGTACCAACACATCCTCCGAGAGCAACTTCTCCCAACCATCCAAGAACAGATTGGTGACGATCAATGCCTTTTCCAGCATGATGGAGCACCTTGCCATAAGGCAAAAGTGATAACTAAGTGGCACAAAACATCGACATTTTGGGTCCATGGCCAGGAAACTCCCCAGACCTTAATCCCATTGAGAACTTGTGGTCGATCCTCAAGAGGTGGGTGGACAAACAAAAACCCACAACTTCTGACAAACTCCAAGCATTGATTATGCAAGAATGGCCTGCCATCAGTCAGGATGTGGCCCAGAAGTTAATTGACAGCATGCCAGGGCGGATTGCAGAGGTCTTGAAAAAGAAGGGTCAACACTGCAAATATTGACTCTTAGCATAAACTGAATGTCATTGTCAATGAAAGCCTTTGACACTTATGGAATACTTGTAATTATACTTCAGTGTTACCATAGTAACTACAGACATAAAGATATAAGAACACTGAAGCAGCAAACTTTGTGGAGACCAATCTCAAAACATTTGGTCATGACTGTACACCTTAGTGGCAGCCTGTGTCCTAGTTAGTACCCTACATACTACACCCTATACCTTCTTGGATCCATAGCTCTGTCTATGAATTTCAGAGTGGTTACATTTCTTCAACAAGTGTCGTGGTACCATTTTGGCCCTTTAATGTAGATATTCCTTCTGTCCTGTAGGTACCAGCCAGAGCAATCCAGTATGGCCTATCGGATGGCGTCTACGCTGGACGAACCAGACACCTTAGAGTCCATTAACGAGGGCAGTGTGGGGATCCTGCCAGGAGCAGAGGAGGTGTTCTGTGCTAAAAACCTGTTGTTCCCTCACAACACAGAACCCAACAACCTGTCTGGCTTTGTAGTCAACATCTGTACCAGTACATTAGGTAAGACACACACACACAGGTACACACACACACATGCGCGCACGCGTGCACACACACCTATTCAGCGTTCTCCATGTTGGAGTGTTAGCTCTGGTCGCCTCTTCCTTACTGTGTCTGTTTCTCTGTGTCTGTCTCTCTGTGTCTGTCTCTCTGTCTCTGTCTGTGTCTGTCTCTCTGTGTCTGTCTGTCTCTCTGTGTCTGTCTGTCTCTCTGTGTCTGGATCTCTGTGTCTGGGTCTCTGTGTCTGGGTCTCTGTGTCTGTCTCTCTGTGTCTGTCTCTCTGTGTCTGTCTCTCTGTGTCTGTCTCTGTGTCTGGATCTATGTGTCTGTCTCTCTGTGTCTGTCTCTCTGTGTCTGTCTCTCTGTGTCTGGGTCTCTGTGTCTGTCTCTCTCTGTCTGGGTCTCTGTGTCTGTCTCTCTGTGTCTGTCTCTCTGTGTCTGTCTATCTGTCTGGGTCTCTGTGTCTGTCTCTCTGTGTCTGTGTGTCTGGGTCTCTGTGTCTGGGTCTCTGTGTCTGTCTCTCTGTGTCTGTCTCTCTGTCTGGGTCTCTGGGTCTGGGTCTCTCCCTACAGGAGTGCTGGTGTGTATCTTCTGTGTGGTAGCAGTACAAGGAGGCTTTGCTCCCTGGTCTGTCTCTCTACTGAGCTTCATATTTATGGTCTGTCTGGCAGTCACCCTACTGGTCTGGAGACAGCCGGAGAGCAAGACCAAGCTGTCTTTTAAGGTATGTTCACTCAGCTTCACCCCACGGTCAGGGGCCTCTTCACCCTTTTCCTCCCAGTGGCCAGTATGTTTATAAATCCTCTCCTCTCCTCTCCTCTCCTCTCCTCTCCTCTCCTCTCCTCTCCTCTCCTCTCCTCTCCTCTCCTCTCCTTCCAGGTACCTCTGCTCCCCTTCCTCCCAGTAGCCAGTATGTTTATTAACATCTTCCTGATGTGTCAGCTGGACCGAGGAACCTGGATACGCTTCTCTTTCTGGATGATCATCGGTACAGTAGACCTACCTGTAACATAGATTAAATATGCCCTATCGGTACAGTAGACCTACCTGTAACATAATAGTCTACACTAGACTTAATGTATCTTTAATAATGGCCTTGTGGATGGAGAAAAAGTTTGGGATCACATAGAAATATTCTTGTTTTTGAAAGAGCTCATTTTTTGTCCATTTAAAATAACATCAAATTGATCAGAAATACAGTGTAGACATTGTTAATGTTGTAAATAACTATTGTACAGATACAGGCGTACAGAGGCCCATTATCAGCAACCATCACTCCTGTGTTCCAATAGCACGTAGTGTTATCTAATCCAAGTTGATCATTTTAAAAGGCTAATTGATCATTAGAAAACCCTTTTGCAATTGTTAGCATGTTAGCTGAAAACTGTTGTGCTGATTAAAGAAGCAATAAAACTGTATATATATACATACACATACATTATATATACAGCGGGTGAAATAAGTATTGAACACGTCACCATTTTTCTCAGTAAATATATTTCCAAAGGTGCTATTGACATGAAATGTTCACCAGATGTTGGTAACAACCCAAGTAATCCATACATACAAAGAAACCAAAACAAATAAGTTCAGAAATTAAGTTATGTGTAATAATGTGAAATGACACAGGGAAAAAGTATTGAACTCACTTACTGATATTTATTTAATACTTTGTACAAAAGCCTTTGTTGGTATTGACAGCTTCAAGACACTTCCTGTATGGAGAAACTAGTCGCATGCATTGCTCTGGTGTGATTTTGGCCCATTCTTCCACACAAACAGTCTTCAAATCTTGAAGGTTCCGTGGGATTACTTGGGTTGTTACCGACATCTGGCGAAACTTTCATGTCAATAACACCTTTGGAAATATATTTACTGAGAAAAATGGTGACGTGTTCAATACTTATTTCACCCGCTGTATATGTATGTATGTATGATGATATATGTATATATACTTGTATGATGGTATGTATACCTGTATGATGCGTTGTGCATGTATGCATTGTGTTCTGGCGCTTGTAAGAAGAGTGGTTCTGAGGGTAGAGTTTATTTTCACATCTGGTTTCACAAGGCCCAAAGAATAGGAACAGCAGGACTGGACGTTATCAGTACATTAGCTGCGCCTCCCCTGGTTCAGTTGGAAACAGCTCTGAATATGTCAAATCTCAACCTGCCAATACGGTCAAATGTCAATTTGAATGGCGTGATGCAAACGTGTACCATTGGTGTCCCCCAGGGGTCAATACTGGGGCCATTTAATTTTATTTTATTTTATTTGTCCAATCAGTAACAATTGCCACTGTTTTCAAGGGAGTCCTGGTATCCATAAAGTCAATAAAAGCATACACATGTATCAATTCGAATATTCTTGCATTGTATCATCTAAATGTTGTAAACCTTTTGAACCCCTCTCCTAGGCTTCATCATCTACTTTGGTTATGGGATTCGTAACAGTGCAGAAGCTGCTTTAACCAATACTGACTGTAACCTGCACGGATACAAGCCAGCCTGCACTCTCAACGGACAGCCAATGGACATAGAGAAGGAAGGCTTCCTACACAACGGCCTGGACCTGGACAACACAGTGGACGAGGAGGAAGAGGACCCCTAGAGGTTGGGAGGTGCAGTGCACTTCTCTAATGCTACTGTTGTCTTCATCTATCTCAACTCTCACATTAGTACCATATGTTATCAGAAATATCTCAGACCTGACACAGTGATCCACCATCCACCTTCTGTTAGTGATTTCAATAGTAAGCACCAAACCAATGAGTCTGTCTGTCATTGTCAGCACAAAGCAGGAGGACTATGACTGTTCTTTTGGAAGAAAGGGTCTGAAAGGATCTGTGGCCCTAAACATTTTATTCTAAATACTCCATAAATCACATTGAAGAGCAGGGATTGTCACTTGGGCTCCCGAATGGCGCAGCACATAAATAAATAGTACTCTCATTACTGGTGCATTACCATGCAGTCTATTGCCCTCTGCTGGAGTCCTGGTGTCACTGCATGATAGATGCTGCTGGACGGACAGATGTCTGTCCCAAATGGCAGCCTATTCCCTATATAGTGCACTACTTTTGACCAGGACCCATAGTGGACACAGAGGCACAGTGCTGGTTGCTGTGTCCCTCTGTCATCGTTAACATCATTACTTACAATGACATCAACATATCCTGCTTCTTATCTACTAATGTATTGACTTATTGATGACAACAACTGATACTTCTTCATTTTACATCCACCTTAGCCAAATACATTTAAACTCAGTTTTTCACAATTCCTGACATTTAATCCTAGTAAAAATTCCCTGTCTTAGGTCAGTTAGGATCACCACTTTATTTTAAGAATGTGAAATGTCAGAATAATAGTAGAGAGAATTATTTATTTCAGCTTTTATTTCTTTCATCACATTCCCAGTGGGTCAGAAGTTTACATACACTCAATTAGTATTTGGTAGCATTGCCTTTAAATTGTTTAACTTGGTTAAAACGTTTCGGGTAGCCTTCCACAAGCTTCCCACAATAAGTTGGGTGAATTTTGGACAGAACTGGTGTAACTGAGTCAGGTTTGTAGGCCTCCTTGCTCGCACACACTTTTTCAGTTCTGCCCACAAATGTTCTATAGGATTGAGGTCAGGGCTTTGTGATGGCCACTCCAATACCTTGACTTTGTTGTCCTTAAGCCATTTTGCCACAACTTTGGAAGTATGCTTGGGGTCATTGTCCATTTGGAAGACCCATTTGCGACCAAGCTTTAACTTCCTGACTGATGTCTTGAGTTGTTGCTTCGATATATCAACATAATTGTCCTTTCTCATGATGCCATCTATTTTGTGAAGTGCACCAGTCCCTCCTGCAGCAAAGCACCCCCACAACATGATGCTGCCACCCCCGTGCTTCACGGTTGGGATGGTGTTCTTCGGCTTGCAAGCCTCCCCCTTTTTCCTCCAAACACAACGATGGTCATTATGGCCAAACAGTTCTATTTTTGTTTCATCAGACCAGAGGACATTTCTCCAAAAAGTATGATCTTTGACCCAATGTACAGTTGTAAACCGTAGTCTGGCTTTTTTATGGCGGTTTTGGAGCAGTGGCTTCTTCCTTGCTGAGCGGCCTTTCAGGTTATGTCGATATAGGACTCATCTTCACAAGGTCCTTTGCTGTTGTTCTGGGATTGATTTGCACTTTTCGCACCAAAGTACATCTCTAGGAGACAGAACGCGTCTCCTTCCTGAGCGGTATGATGGCTGCGTGGTCCCATGGTGTTTATACTTGCATACTATTGTTTGTACAGATGAACGTGGTACCTTCAGGCATTTGGAAATTGCTCCCAAGGATGAACCAGACTTGTGGAAGTCTACAATTTTTTTTATGTGGTCTTGGCTGATTTCTGTAGATTTTCCCATGATGTTTAGCAAAGAGGCACTGAGTTTGAAGGTAGGTCTTGAAATACATCCACAGGTACACCTCCAATTGCCTCAAAGTATGTCAATTAGCCTATCAGAAGCTTCTAAAGCCATTACATAATTTTCTGAAAATGTCCAAGCTGTTTTAAGGCACAGTCAACTTAGTGTATGTAAACTTCTGACCCACTGGAATTGTGATATAGTGAATTATAAGTGAAATAATCTGTCTGTGAACAATTATTGGAAGAATGACTTGTGTCATGCACAAAGTAGATGTCCTAACCGACTTGCCAAAACTATAGTTTGTTAACATGAAATCTTTGGAGTGGTTGAAAAATGAGTTTTAATGACTTCAACCAAAGCTTCCGACTCCAACTGTTTGATTAAACATCATATTCAGGATGTAATGAATTATAATTCATACGGCCCAAATGACAACTACAGCATGAATTGAGGTGAGTGTTTGAAAGTAATGAGCTGGCATTGTTCCAACCTCTGTTATAGTCAACTAGCTGTCTGGAAGAGAGCAGTGTCTGTTTCGTGTATCAAAAACCAATGTCCCACTCTGTAATATCGTACAATACTGCATGTACAGTTACTGTGAATTAAGAGAAGTTGAATCTATGAATGAGCATATCCACAGCTTGTGAGGGCATTGAGTTAGGCTACAAGTTAGGCTACAAGCAGTGCACTGTATAGGGAATAGGGTGCTATTTGGGATGTTTCCTTAGTCACTTTAAGTGCCTACTTTGTCAGCCAGGCGATCGTGATTGATCAGCCTAATGAAAATGTTTAATGGTCACTAGCCAATATAGGTGAACTGGGATACCTAGTGAGTTGCACAACTGAATGCATTCAACTGAAGAGTGTCTTTCACATTTAACCCAACCTCTGAATCAAAGAGGGCTGCCTTAATGGACGCCTTGCTCAACAACAGAACGGCAGATTTTTCCACCTTGCCCCTCATTTTTTCTGTCTGAGGACTTTTATTATGAAGGCATATTGTGTGATTTGCTATTTATAGTAATTATAATATGTTTAGCCAAATGTGTTACTTTGTATTATCACTGGTTATAAATCACACACTCATTGTGGGATTTTCCTCAAAGAAATGTGTAATCCTTTTTCTTACCCAAAGACATTGCAACGTAACATTTTTATTCATACAGCAGACCATGTCAAAATCCAAAATGATTATTTGCCTCAAACATATTTAGCGACCTGTTGGTGAAATGGTGTTGGACTTATAATCGCAGAGAACTCTGTTCACGTCCCAATCAGGCCCAAATTCGATACAGTATTTATTGCAGTGAACTATATGTTATTATTTTGAACTTCTGAGTGTTTAATGACTTATTATGGTACAATCCTCTGTTAACCCTCATTCATTCTGTACATATTTTGGGTACTTTGTTGTAGTAATGATTTATTGTCAGTTTGTACTCTTATGAAGCCATATCTATGGATGTGTGTATGGTGCTCAGTCCTGCTCCAAACACATTGGGAGAACCCAGGGTCAATGCTACTCTCCTAGCCTGGTTAAACCAAACTAAATAATGCACTCACTACGGTAAATGTAGCATTCACACTGGTTTAACCAGGCTACTATTCTCCTGTTACACTAAGGGTGCATCCCAATTGGCACCCTACTGCCTTTAGCGTACCCTGGTCAAAAGTAGTGCACATAATATCGAATAGGGTGCCATTTGGGATGCAAACTATGACTCTGATAAATCACGTCCTGTTGAACAATATCCTGGTCCCAGATCTGGTTGTCCTGTCTTGACAACTCATATGATCATTGTCACAGAGTTGGCAAGACAGCACGGCCAGGCTAGTTAAACAACACTAAGTATGCATGCCTGATGCCAGCCAGGTGTGTAAATACCTTACATTTGAAGTAATGTAAGACTTGATACTTTGTGTGGATCTTGAATGCCCAATACAGGCAAGTAACTAAGCTCTGTCATACACTTCCACCCAGAAGGTCAAGTTGGTCACATAGCCTACATGTATGTCAGCTTCTTTTTCCGCTGTGCCTTGAGTAAACATATTAGCACAATGTTTGTTGTCAAGCCGTTGTGTTTCCTGATGTAACTGTCATTGTTACTGTCATCACTGTGTGTGTCTCCATGGCTGAGTGCTGCCAGCGTTTGTCTTCTTGGTACTTATATGAAATACAGCTACTGTACATTGAATTGAGTGATACATGTCTGTGAGGGCAGTGTTCTAGTAATGACAACAGTCTGGCAGTAGAGGGCAGTGTTCTAGTAATGACAACAGTCTGGCAGTAGAGGGCAGTGTTCTAGTAATGACAACAGTCTGGCAGTAGAGGGCAGTGTTCTAGTAATGACAACAGTCTGGCAGTAGAGGGCAGTGTTCTAGTAATGACAGCAGTCTGGCAGTAGAGGGCAGTGTTCTAGTAATGACAACAGTCTGGCAGTAGAGGGCAGTGTTCTAGTAATGACAACAGTCTGGCAGTAGAGGGCAGTGTTCTAGTAATGACAACAGTCTGGCAGTAGAGGGCAGTGTTCTAGTAATGACAACAGTCTGGCAGTAGAGGGCAGTGGGATTGGTACTGTAGAGGTACCTCTGGAGCTGTTCTGATGAAATAATATGGTACATTGGCTGAATTTAAATATAGTTGTGTATTATTGTTAGTGTATATTTGAAGTCTGTCTATTACTTTAACTATTAATTTTAATGTGTGCTAAAAACAAAGAAAGCTTAAAGAAGCTTTGAAAACCAGGTTCCTCAATCTGAATCCTAGACATGGATCTGATGTTCTGGCCTTTGAAATGTGTGTCCCAAAGCTAGCCTTACCATGTTGGATCCACAGGCTACTAAAGTGCATCCCAAATTGCATTCT
This sequence comes from Thymallus thymallus, assembly GCA_023634145.1. NCBI lineage: Eukaryota > Metazoa > Chordata > Actinopteri > Salmoniformes > Salmonidae > Thymallus > Thymallus thymallus. The sequence goes on along the minus strand of CM042378.1, from coordinate 34,257,277 downwards.
ATTCCCTACACAGTGCACTACTTTGCCAGGGTCCATAGGACTTTGGTCAAAAGTAGTGCACTATATAAGGAATAGGGTGCAATTTGGGACCTAGTGTAAGGGTAAGGTTCAGAAAGAGACCTTTATATCTCTGAGTTCAGGTTTCATAGACGAGACGCAAATCTATTTTTTATCTGCTTGTGTTTGTTTTTGGACCATTCATTTGAAGGCCGGGATTCAATGCAAGGCGTGTTATAGTGTCTCACTATACAATTGACCTTTTAAAGGCATTTTCCACAGCGTTCGCAGAGATCGCATTCATGGTAAGCGCTGTGCATGTCGGCTTAAGCCTCAGTTACCTTTAAATGTCTGTTATAGTGGGCTGCGCTGTAACGCGCCTTGCATTGGGTCCCGACCAAACTGTATTCAGTGTTGTTCCTTTGTCTGTTATTGTATTTTGTTACTGTAATAAACCGTATACTTCTGTCATCTGTTTAACAGCTGCTGTAAATTAAACAAACTTTGAAGCATTTTTGTCGCTGTTCATTATTTATTTTATCAACCAAGACTCAAGTCCCCGTTCGCGAAAATAGTATCATTCTATTATATTTATGATAAATGGGACGCATATTATGAGTTATCTTTCTATTTTATTATATAACAAATGAATCTTCACTGATCCAGACGTTCACCCAGAAGGATAAAGAGAGGGTTATATGGTCTGGGTTCTGCAGAGGAGATGAAACCCAGCACTTTGTGTTCCCGAGTGGCACAGCGGTCCAAGGCACTGCATCTCGGTGCAAAAGGGGTCACTGCAGTCCCTGGTTTGAATCCAGGCTGCATCACATCTGGCTGTGATTGGGAGTCCCATAGGGCGGCGAACAATTGGCCCAGCGTCAGGTTTGGCCGGGGGAGGCCGTCATTGGCCCAGCGTCAGGTGTGGCCGGGGGAGGCCGTCATTGTAAATAAGAATTTGTTGACTTGAGATGAAATAAAGTAAATCTAAAAAGAAATAATAAAATAAAAAAAAGGTGCTGCCCTCTACTGGCAATAGAGGGTAGAGGTGTGTGTTTCAATGTCATGCCTTGATATCAGATGTGTATTGTCACTCATTCTGTATTTATTGAAGGTTTTCATATAAACCCATTGGCTGCGAGTCCCAAAGGGCATCAACATTTGTATACTACAGTGGCAAGAAAAAGTATGTGAACACTTTTGAATTACTTGGATTTCTGCAAAAAATAGGTCATACAATTGGATCTGATCTTCATCTAAGTCACAACAATTTACAAACACAGTCTGCTTAAACTAATAACACACAAACAATTATACGTTTTCATGTCTTTATTGAACACACCATGTAAACATTCACAGTGCAGGGTGGGAAAAAAATGTGAACCCTTAGATTTAATAACTGGTTGACCCTCCTTTGGCAGCAAACGTTTTCTGTAGTTGTGGATCAGACCTGCACAGCGGTCAAGAGGAGTTTTGGACCATTCCTCTTTACAAAACTGTTTCAGTTCAGGAATATTCTTGGGATGTCTGGTGTGAACCACTCTCTTGAGGTCATGCCACAGCATCTCAATCGGGTTGAGGTCAGGACTCTGACTGGGCAACTCCAGAACAGGTATTTTCGTCAGTTGTTGATTTACTTCTGTGTTTTGGGTCGTTGTCCTGTTGCATCACCCAACTTCCTTTGAGCTTCAATTGGCGCACAGATAGCCTTACATTCTCCTGCAAAATGTCTTGATAAACTTAGGAATACATTTTTCAGTCGATGATAGCAAGCTGTCCAGGCCCTGAGGCATCCCTAAACCATGATGCTCCCTCCACCATACTTAACAGTTGGGATGAGGTTTTGATGTTGGTGTGCTGTGCCTTTTTTTCTCCACATAGTGTTGTGTGTTCCTTCCAAACAACTCAACTTTAGTTTAATCTGTCCACAGAATATTTTGCCAGCAGCGCTGTGGAACATCCAGGTGTTCTTTTACGAACTTCAGACATGCAGCAATTTTTACAGCAGTGGCTTCCTCCCATGAACACCATTCTTGTTTAGTGTTTTACGTATCGTAGATTCGTCAACAGAGATGTTAGCATGTTCCAGAAATTTCTGTAAGTCTTTAGCTGACACTCTAGGGTTCTTCTTAACCTCAATGAGCATTCTGCGCTGTGCTCTTGCAGTCATCTTTACAGGACGGTCGGTCACTTCTAGAGAGAGTAGCAACAGTGCTGAACTTTCTCCATTTATAGACAATTTGTCTTACCGTGGACTGATGAACATCAAGGCTTTTAGAGATACTTTTGTAACCCTTTCCAGCTCTACATATTTATGTATTATTGATTTAACCTTTATTTAACTAGGCAAGTCAGTTAAGAACACATTCTTATTTACAATGACGACCTACACTGGCCAAACTGAGAGTCCCAAACGCCCTATGGGACTCTCAATCACGGCCAGTTGTGATACAGTCTGAATTCGAATCAGGTTGTCTAGTGACACCTCTAGTACTGAGATGCAGTGTCTTAGACCTCTGCGCCACTTGGGAGCCCCTTATGCAAGTCAACAATTCTTAATCTTAGGTCTTCTGAGATCTCTTTTGTTCAAGGCATGGTTCACATCAGGCAATGCATCTTGTGAATTTTTTTATAGGGCAGCGCAGCTCTAACCAACATCTCCAATCTCGTCTCATTGATTGGACAGGTTAGCTGACTCCTGACTCCAGTTAGCTTTTGGAGAAGTCATTAGCCTAGGGGTTCACATACTTTTTCCAACCTACACTGTGAATGTTTAAATGATGTATTCAATATAGAAAAATACAATAATTTGTGTGTTATTAGTTTAAGCACACTGTGTTTGTCTATTTCTGTGACTTATATGAAGATCAGATCAAATTTTATGAACTATTTATGCAGAAATCCAGGTAAGTCCAAAGGGTTCACATACTTTTTCTTGCCACTGTATATATGGAATAGGGTGCCATTTGGAAGCAAACCATTATGTTTGACATGGGAAACATGACTATTAGATAGTGTTGAGTGGATGGTTAAATATAATGACTGGAAACTAAATGGCAGGCCCTATAACCCAGTGGCAGTGTGCTAGAATCACCAGCTACCACCAGCAAACTAGGTATAGGGTTTGTTTGTTTCACTACAGTTTGAATGTGTCATTTCATTGTATGTTGTGTGGGTCCAACTTGGAGAACTAAAGGTTAACTCAAATGTTCTTAACTTCAACAATGAAAGTATTTTTAGACAGCAGGAACTTTCAGAGATGTTAGAGCAATAGTACATAGTGCTCTACTTTTTTATTCTCTTGTCAAAAGTAATGCACTATTACTATACAAAACATTAAGAACACCTTCCTAATATTGAGTTGCACCTGCCTCAAACATTACAACAGAATCTATGGGCTAAAAAAAACCTAGCTAAAACACCTTAGCTGACATGGGCTAGTTGATCTGGACATTTCTGACAAGTTATAAATAGCTCTCTGAGGTATGTAATGACTAACATGAGGAAGAGGAAGAGGAAAACTGATGATGCACTACCCAAGAGTAAGTAAAAAATTATAATATATACTGAACAAAAATATAAACAATTTCATACATTTTGCTGAGTTAGAGTTCATATGAGGAAATCAGTCAATTGAAATACATTCATTAGGCTCTAGTCTATGGATTTCACATGACTGAGAATACAAATATGCATCTGTTGGTCACAGATACCTTAAAAGAAATGGGTATCATTCAAATTGCCATCGATAAAATGCAGCTGTGTTTGTTGTCCATAGATTATGCCTGCCCATACCATAACCCCACCACCACCATGGGGCGCTCTGTTCACAACGTTGACATCAGCAAACCATGGTCTGCGGTTGTGAGGCCGATTTGACGTACTGACAAATTCTCTAATTCTCTAAAAACGACTTTAGAGGCAGCTTATTGTAGAGAAATTTACATTACATTAGCTGGCAACAGCTCTGGTGGACAATTACACGCTCCCTCAAAACTTGAGACATCTCTGGCATTGTGTTGTGTGACAAAACTGACCATTTTAGAGTGGCCTTTTATTGTCCCCAGCACAAGGTGCAACTTTGTAATGATAATGCTGTTTAATCAGATTCTTGATATGCCACACCTGTCAGGTGGATGGATTATCCTGGTAAAGGAGAAATGCTCACTAACAGGGATGTAAACACATTTGTTTAGAACATTTGAGAGATATAAGTGTTTTGTATGCATGGGACATTTCTGGGATCTTTTATTTCAGCTCATCAAACATGGGACCAACACTTTACATGTTGCGTTTATATTTTTGTTCAGTGTGTGTATATATATACTGTATATACAGTCATGTGAGAAAGTAAGTTCACGCCCTGGAAGGTTCTCTTCTTTTTTTTTTTTTTTTGGCATATTTTGACAGATGGATCTGAAATCTTCACTTCAACACTATTGACAGATAAAGGAAATCTAATTGAACAAATAACACTGAAAGATTATACTTTGCAATCATTTATTCATAAAAAAATCAACAGAAATGCAATTCCATAGTTTAGAATAAATAAGTCCACCTCTAGCTTCAATAGCTGGTGTTTCACCGTTTGGCTGAAAAAGCTTCATGTAGACGTTTCTTGTAACTGTCTATCAGTCTCTTACATCGACTGGGAGGAATTTCTGCCCACTCTTCTTTACACTACTGCTTCAACTGGGTCGTGTTCCAGGGCTTTCTTTCATGCACGGCCCTCTTCAAGTCCCTCCACAGCATTTAGATAGGATTGAGATCTGGGCTTTGACCCGGTCGTTCCATAACCCTACATTTCTTATTTTTGAGCCATTCTGTTGTAGCTTTGCTTTTGTGTTTTGGATCATTGTCATGTTGTAAGATCCATGTTCGGTTCAGCTTCAGCTCTTTGACAGATGGCCTCACATTCTCCTCAAGAATTCTCTGGTACAATATAGAAATCATGGTTGACTCAATGATGGCAAGTTGTCCAGGCCCTGAGGCAGCAAAGCAGCCCCAAACCATAATGCCACCGCCTCCATGCTTTATGGTTGGTATGAGGTTCTTCTATTCAAAGGCAGTGTTTCGTTTTTGCCAAACATGGCATCTGGCATTCTGCTTTTCTGATGTATCAAATACTTATGTCATGCAATAAAATGCAAATTAATTATTTAAAAATCATACAATGTGATTTTCTGGATTTTTGTTTTAGATTCCGTCTCTCACAGTTGAAGTGTACCTATGATAAAAATTACAGACTTCTACATGCTTTGTAAGTAGGAAAACCTGCAAAATCGGCAGTGTATCAAATACTTGTTCTCCCCACTGTATAATTTTTTGAGAGCAGAGGCTTCTTCCTTCACTTTGACATTGATTGGGGCAAGAGAGGCCTGAAGATCCCTTGATGTTACTCTGGGGCTGAATTTGGTGGGATGACCTGTCCCAGGTAGATTGCCATTGGTCATGAATTTTCTCCATTTGTAGATGAGCCGTCGGACAGTGGAATTATGTACTTCTGAGGGCCTTGGGTAGATCTTTTGATCTTGGCGTGATGTTTTACCACACACCCATATGGTTAAGACCAAACCAGACCAAGTTTCTTATCTTTATGGAAGGCTGGACCCTCCTACGTTTCTCTCTAATGTTTTCTAACCATTTGCACCTGATCATGAGGAAGGTGAGGGATCAGCCCAGAACTACACGGCAGGACCTGGTCAATGACCTGAAGAGAGCTGGGACCACAGTCTCAAAGAAAACCATTAGTAACACACTCAAATCCTGCAGCGCACGCAAGGTACCCCTGCTCAAGCCAGCGCATGTCCAGGCCCGTCTGAAGTTTGCCAATGACCATCTGGATGATCCAGAGGAGGAATGGAAGAAGGTCATGTGGTCTGATGAGACAAAAATATAGCTTTTTGGTCTAAACTCCACTCGCCGTGTTTGGAGGAAGAAGAAGGATGAGTACAACCCCAAGAACACCATCCCAACCGTGAAGCATGGAGGTGGAAACATCATTCTTTGGGGATGCTTTTCTTCAAAGGGGACAGGACGACTGCACCGTATTGAGGGGAGGATGGATGGGGCCATGTATCGCGAGATCTTGGCCAACAACCTCCTTCCCTCAGTAAGAGCATTGAAGATGGGTCGTGGCTGGGTCTTCCAGCATGACAACGACCCGAAACACACAGCCAGGGCAACTAAGGAGTGGCTCCGTAAGAAGCATCTCAAGGTTCTGGAGTGGCCTAGCCAGTCTCCAGACCTGAACCCAATAGAAATTCTTTGGAGGGAGCTGAAAGTCCGTATTGCCCAGCGACAGCCCCGAAACCTGAAGGATCTGGAGAAGGTCTGTATGGAGGAGTGGGCCAAAATCCCTGCTGCAGTGTGTACAAACCTGGTCAAGAACTACAGGAAACGTATGATCTCTGTAATTGCAAACAAAGGTTTCTGTACAAAATATTAAGTTCTGCTTTTCTGATGTATCAAATACTTATGTCATGCAATTAAATGCAAATTAATTACATAAAAATCATACAATGTGATTTTCTGGATTTTTGTTTTAGATTCCGTCACTCACAGTTGAAGAGTACCTATGATAAAAATTACAGACCTCTACATGCTTTGTAAGTGGGAAAACCTGCAAAATCGGCAGTGTATCAACTACTTGTTCTCCCCACTGTATATATATATATATATATATATATATATATATATATATATATATATATATATATGTATACATAACGTTTGGGAACCACTGTGATAAAGGACAACTATAGTGAGACCCAGATGGTTACCTATTCCCTTAGTAGTGCATTAAATAGGGAATAGGGTCCCATCTGGGATGCACAGCTACAGCACCAGCTACAGCACCAGCTACAACACCAGCTACAGCACCAGCTACAGCACCATCTACAGCACCAGCTACAGCACCAACTACAGCACCATCTACAGCACCATCTACAGTACCATCTCTCACTGTTGGGATTCTTCCCTTTATGCAGTTTGAGTTTGGGAGCATAAAAAAATATAACCTTGTTTTCTCCTGCAGAACAGAACAGAGAAGAGAAGAGAGGAGAGGAGAGAAGGATCTGAGGAGGAGGAAGCAGCTGTGCATCATGGCAAGGTCAGCATCATCTGTAATCCCCGGCCTCATTTATGCCAGCTTAAAAACCTGCTCTGTCCGACTCCTGATTAAGAACGCAGGGTTAGAAGATTAAGGACCAAGCAAACAAAATGAAAGCAGTTTAAGCCCAATCCCGGAATTCATCAGAATAACCGAAACCTTAAACTTTCATTACAACGTGAGATTAATACAAAGCTTCCTGGAACCCATATCTGCTTTTATGTCTTCTCTTCCTTCTTTTATCTTCTCTTCTCTTCTTCTCTCCTCTCCTCTCTTTCTCCGTCAGAGGTCAGTCAGGACTCTGCATTTTAAACACTGAATCCAGGTGAATTCTTCATACGTTCAATATAAATTACTTCCCTCCCTCTTTAAATCTGATTCTCTCTCTCAATCTCTGTCTCTCTCTTCACATCACTAGATATAGATACCCTACACAGCACTAGATATAGATACCCTACACATCACTAGATATAGATACCCTACACATCACTAGATATAGATACCCTACACATCACTAGATATAGATACCCTACACATCACTAGATATAGATACACATCACTAGATATAGATACCCTACACATCACTAGATATAGATACCCTACACATCACTAGATATAGATACCCTACACATCACTAGATATAGATACCCTACACATCACTAGATATAGATACCCTACACATCACTATATATAGATACCCTACACATCACTAGATATAGATACCCTACACAACACTAGATATAGATACCCTACACATCACTAGATATAGATACCCTACACATCACTAGATATAGATACCCTACACATCACTAGATATATATACCCTACACATCACTAGATATAGATACCCTACACAGCACTAGATATAGATACCCTACACATCACTAGATATAGATACCCTACACATCACTAGATATAGATACCCTACACATCACTAGATATAGATACCCTACACATCACTAGATATAGATACCCTACACATCACTAGATATAGATACCCTACACATCACTAGATATAGATACCCTACACATCACTAGATATAGATACCCTACACATCACTAGATATAGATACCCTACACAGCACTAGATATAGATACCCTACACATCACTAGATATAGATACCCTACACATCACTAGATATAGATACCCTACACAGCACTAGATATAGATACCCTACACATCACTAGCGAGTGATAGCAGCCTGGGTTCCTCCTCAACTCCATAGCCTGGGTTCCTCCTCAACTCCATAGCCTGGGTTCCTCCTCAACTCCATAGCCTGTTAGTACCATAATAACACAGTGAATGTGTTATCTTCTCTCACTAAGCTATCCTAAGCGATTACAGACCATGGCAGGCCAGGCACGGTGTACTGTGTCTCTGTCCCAAATGTCATATAGTGCACTACTTTTAACAAGGTACCCAGGAAATAGGGTGCCATTTGGGACACATGCTGTGTTTTAAGGGTAGTGCTGCTAGTACGTAGGAAGGCCTGCTGCTGTATCCTATTGACAGGATTACAGACTCAAGGCCGTAATCTAACATAATCTCCCTGCGAAATGAGAGGGACTAGTGGACATGCAGAAGAGGGAGAGGAGAGAGAGGAGGGTGTGGCTATAGTGAGACATAGTTTGAGGATGCAGTGAGATATAGCTGTACTGTTCAGACTATAACACACAGATATAGTGAGATATAGCTGTACTGTTCAGACTATAACACACAGATATAGTGAGATATAGCTGAACTGTTCAGACTATAACACACAGATATAGTGAGATATAGCTGAACTGTTCAGACTATAACACACAGATATAGTGAGATATAGCTGAACTGGTCAGACTAGGTTGACAGGCGAGGTTGAATTTAATTTGCAACAAGATGGACAATGTATCCCCAGAGGATAGCACTTAAAAGTAGCCTAGTCATTAAAACACTTGTTTCCAAAGTTATTTCCAAAGGTTACTAATCGCGCAAGTGTCGGTTCACTGAACCAACTGTGTCACATACGTTCATTAAGTTCTCTGGCTGCACTACACTGTTATGATTGAGGACTGGTTAGCCCTGCATTCATCATCATTTACCCAGAGTGCTGAGGGTGTCTCTCTGGGTTTAATGAGAGTCATTATTAGCAGCAGTGACTTGGAACCTGCTTTAATAAGTTATCCATGGGGGTTAGACTCACTGAAATACTACATCGTTTCTGATGTATTCAATCTCAAATGGCACCCTATTGCCCATATAGTGCCCTCATTTTGACCAGGGCCCATAACTTAGTGTAACACCACATTATGGATCCTAAATCTGGGTCTACTAAGAGCAGCAATGTTCACTAACGTTCTGATCATTTATTTAACATTGACACCAACACTCCTGTCTAGTAGATCTAAATCAAAGGTGAGTATCTCTCCCTTCCTCTCTCTCTCTCTCTCTCTCGCTCTCTCTCTCTCTCTCGCTCTCTCTCGCTCTCGCTCTCTCTTTCTGTCTCTTTCTGTCTCTCTCTCTCTCTTTCTGTCTCTCTCGCTCTCTCTCTCTGTCTCTCTCGCTCTCTCTCTCTGTCTCTCTGTCTCTCTCTCTCGCTCTCTCTCTCTGTCTCTCTCGCTCTCTCTCTCTGTCTCTCTCGCTCTCTCTCTCTGTCTCTCTCGCTGTCTCTCTCGCTCTCTCTCTCTGTCTCTCTCGCTCTCTCTCTCTGTCTCTCTCTCTCGCTCTCTTTCTGTCTCTCTCTCTCTCTCTCTCTCTGTCTCTCTCTCTCTCTGTCTCTCTCTCTCTCTGTCTCTCTCTCTGTCTCTCTCTCTCGCTCCCCTCTCTCTCTCTCTCGCTCCCCCTGCCTCCCTCCCTCCCTCCCCTCTCTCTCTCTCTCTCTCTCGCTCCCCCTGCCTCCCTCCCTCCCTCCCCTCTCTGTCTCTCTCTCTCGCTCCCCATGCCTCCCTCCCTCCCTCCCCTCTCTCTCTCTCTCTCTCTCTCTCTCTCTCTCTCAGACATAACTGATTAATGTGTGTGTGAAACAGGTAGAACAACCCAACGTTGGTTCATTTACTAAACTCTGACTGTTTGAATGCAGTTGAACAAAAGCCCCAGCTACGCAGTTTCTCTAATGACAGAGCAGACTGTTAGGGGTGTATTCCCCTGCAGTATTAAACCATTTTATGTAAATGAATTTTCAATTGACAATGTAGACCAGAGGGATATCTGGAAGGCAGCTGTATGTGAAGTGTTTATCAACTCGGTCATAATAATCAGAACTGTGAAGGGCAGACATATTGGCTTTTTCCTTACGATGGCAGAATTCTCAGAAAGTGAAGAAAAGAAAAGTTAAGGAATCAGTCCCTTTGCTGATGGTTGTTGGCTGACTGACTGGCATGTCATTGGTTTTACATCAGGTTGTCAATAGGTCGTTATCAATAAAACCTCACAATAAGGTAGAGAGTTTTTAAGTGTTTGGACAGCAGCCCACCTCTCTACTTGCTTAAATTGTACGCCATGCTGTACCGATAGGGCATATTTAATCTATGTTACAGGTAGGTCTGCTGTACCGATAGGGCATATTTAATCTATGTTACAGGTAGGTCTGCTGTACCGATAGGGCATATTTAATCTATGTTACAGGTAGGTCTGCTGTACCGATAGGGCATATTTAATCTATGTTACAGGTAGGTCTGCTGTACCGATAGGGCATATTTAATCTATGTTACAGGTAGGTCTGCTGTACCGATAGGGCATATTTAATCTATGTTACAGGTAGGTCTACTGTACCGATAGGGCATATTTAATCTATGTTACAGGTAGGTCTGCTGTACCGATAGGGCATATTTAATCTATGTTACAGGTAGGTCTGCTGTACCGATAGGGCATATTTAATCTATGTTACAGGTAGGTCTACTGTACCGATAGGGCATATTTAATCTATGTTACAGGTAGGTCTACTGTACCGATAGGGCATATTTAATCTATGTTACAGGTAGGTCTGCTGTACCGATAGGGCATATTTAATCTATGTTACAGGTAGGTCTGCTGTACCGATAGGGCATATTTAATCTATGTTACAGGTAGGTCTACTGTACCGATAGGGCATATTTAATCTATGTTACAGGTAGGGTCAACCAGTTATTAAATCCAAGGGTTCACATACTTCTTCCACCCTGCACTGTGAATGTTTACATGGTATGTTCAATAAAGACATAAAAACGTATAATTGTTTGTGTGTTATTAGTTTAAGCAGACTGTGTTTGTCTATTGTTATGACCTATTTATGCAGAAATCCAGGTAATTCCTTTTTCTTGCCACTGTAGTAGTTGATACTATATAATATACACAGTAGATTGATTCAGCTCCAGATCTGTTATTGATTTGCATGTTATAATTTCAGCTGCTCCTTGTGAAGTCATAGACAGTCCCTTTGATAGGCTTTGTCCTCAGGCTTTAGTTTCAATGTTACGTAAATCTAGACACACACAAAGGCCTGAGGTTTTTGGTGAGGGAGGGAGGGAGGGAGGGAGGGAGGGAGGGAGGGAGAGAGAGAGAGAGAGATAGAGAGAACTCATATTCTCCGTTCTGTGTGATGTGACAGTCTCAGTGACTGAGCAGCTTATATGTGAATCCCAAATGACACCCTATTCCCTATATAGTGAACTACCTTTGAACAGGGCCCCTAGGTCAAAAGTAGTGCACTATGTAGGGAATGGGGTACCATTTGGGACGAAGCTTAAGAGCGGGTGCCTGAGTCCCATTAATCCACTCAATAATGATAAGGTTATTTACTGAGCTTCCTCTCACACAGGTTGGTGAGGAGACGACGTGCTGTCACCAAATAAAGCCTGAAGTATTTGAGGATAAATCTGTAGTTTTTTCCAGCCTTACTGAGGCTTGGAGGAGTATCAGGAATGGAAGAGGACAGTTGAACGCATGAATGATCCACTCCTGCATCAAGATAATTAAACATTGGTGGATCAACCATCTGTAATTTGGGTTCAACAAATTAAGGCGTCTTATAACGAGGAACCTTCCAAAGCTCTGTCACCTTATAAGTTCTAGGTAAAGCTGTCGTAACAATGACATAACATTATTTAACTTACAGATGTCTGCTTATATGATTACCTACCCACTACCTAAATGATCCTGTGTGTTATAACAGTTGTAAGGTTACCATAAGCTGTCAACTATCTTGACGTTTGTTGTGGCAGTGTGCAAGCAGCTTAAGATGAACTATTACTCAACCTCGGCCTGGCACACCTAGCATCTGAGAAAACCAGCCAAATTACTTCAGATCCTCTGGATGGAGATTGCCTCTTTATCATACATCTGGGCCTGTATTCACAAAGCATCTCAGAGTAGGAGTGCTGATCCAGGATCAGCCCTTGCCTCCTGTCCATGTCATCTTATTCATTGTGAACTAAAATGGCAAAACTGATCCTAGTAACTCCTCGTCTGAGACCAGGGTTGGGTAGGTTACTTTCTAAATGTAATCCATTTGTAACAATGACGCTGTAAGTCGAGAAGCAGGTGCAGGTGAAACGTTTAATAAAACAACAAACATGAAACGATACAGCGTAACAGTGGCGAGAAAGCATGAACGCATGAACGATACCGACTGAGGAATGAAAGTAAGGGAGGGACAGATAAAGGGGAGGTAATGGAGTCCAGGTGTGAATCATAATGATCTGCAGGTGTGCGTAGTGATGGTTGCCAGGTGTGCGTAGTGATGGCTGCCAGGTGTGCGTAGTGATGGCTGCCAAGTGTGCGAAATGATGGATCCCAGGACCGGTGGTTAGTATTCCGGCAATGTGGAACGCTGGAGGGGAGGAGGGAGTAGGCGTGTTACCGTTACAGGCATGTTACCGGCGACTCTGGGATGCTGGCCTTCTAGGCATAATCTTTGGATGCCGACAGAAGTTGCACCATTTGAAGACATAGCTTGGACTGTAGCCTACAAAAGTCTATTCCTGCTCTTTTACCGTGATCCATCAAACACATTTGGTGTGTCATCATAGTGGCCTCTGATTGGTGGTCATCATTTGGTGTGTCATCATAGTGGTCTCTGATTGGTGGTCATCATTTGGTGTGTCATCATAGTGGTCTCTGATTGGTGGTCAGACTCTCTCAGGTGGAACAAATTTAAACGTGTGCCTTCTTCAATGCTGATTTGAATGTCATTGAGAGTCAAAGATATTTTCTCGCAAACATTTTCTGAATTGAAAAGTAATCCTCAAAGTAATCATCTAGTTTTTCAAAAGTATCTGTAATCTGGTTACAATATTAGTGCTGGTAAAGTGCTGATTACAGTTACCGTTTTTTTGTAATCCCTTACACTTAATTAATCCCAGAAACAACAAGAGCTCTGACATGACTTCAGATCCTCTGGTGGAGATTTCCTTACAAGTCTAAACCCATGAATAGCGTGCGTGTAATGATCAGCTTTCTTTCTACCCATGACTAGAACCAGTGGAGACAGAAAGAAATGAGACTAAGAAAGAAAGTAATGTTCTCAACATAACTTTAGTCATTCATGAGACAAGGAAAGAAAGTAATGTTCTCAACATAACTTTAGTCATTCATGAGACAAGGAAAGAAAGTAATGTTCTCAACATAACTTTAGTCATTCATGAGACAAGGAAAGAAAGTAATGTTCTCAACATAACTTTAGTCATTCATGAGACAAGGAAAGAAAGTAATGTTCTCAACATAACTTTAGTCATTCATGAGACAAGGAAAGAAAGTAATGTTCTCAACATAACTTTAGTCATTCATGAGACAAGGAAAGAAAGTAATGTTCTCAACATAACTTTAGTCATTCATGAGACAAGGAAAGAAAGTAATGTTCTCAACATAACTTTAGTCATTCATGAGACAAGGAAAGAAAGTAATGTTCTCAACATAACTTTAGTCATTCATGAGACAAGGAAAGAAAGTAATGTTCTCAACATAACTTTAGTCATTCATGAGACAAGGAAAGAAAGTAATGTTCTCAACATAACTTTAGTCATTCATGAGACAAGGAAAGAAAGTAATGTTCTCAACATAACTTTAGTCATTCATGAGACAAGGAAAGAAAGTAATGTTCTCAACATAACTTTAGTCATTCATGAGACAAGGAAAGAAAGTAATGTTCTCAACATAACTTTAGTCATTCATGAGACAAGGAAAGAAAGTAATGTTCTCAACATAACTTTAGTCATTCATGAGACAAGGAAAGAAAGTAATGTTCTCAACATAACTTTAGTCATTCATGAGACAAACTTTAGTCATTCATGAGACAAGGAAAGAAAGTAATGTTCTCAACATAACTTTAGTCATTCATGAGACAAAGAAAGAAAGTAAAGTTCTCAACATAACTTTAGTCATTCACAAACAAAGCCAACATGACAAAACTTTTACATGCATTTTCATGAACGTCAAATGATACAAAAGCAAATAATAAAATATACATAATGAAAGCAATTTAATTAATAAAGTCTCAAGGGGTCTCTCATCCATAAATGATTGGAAAAAACTCACTCACATGTACATACAATCATTCAGATGAATACAAGCAAAGGTGATTAGAAGAAGCAATACTGTTATGCTGTACAAATACCTGGATGTAAATTTGCAAAATTTGCTAACAAAACATGATATCCTCATACCTAATAATTAGTTAAATGTAATCAACAAGTTATAGATCAGTAATGGTGCGTATTTACCTCCAATGAAACTGTATATCTTCATCATATGATACTACAGTATCATGTCATGACAGAAATAATATATTTTCACACAAAAAAAATTAAAAACAGCAAGGCCAAGACAGTCAAGTGGTGTGCCTCCCTAAAACCCAAACGCCTCTCGTTATAAATAAGATATTGTGCCAATAAAGGAATACATTTTTTAAAATCTAAATCAAAAGTACGTCAAACACTAGGCCTACTCTACAATAAAGTGATTTGTGTGATTGTTGCACTGCAGTTCCCCACATCCAAACTGTTGGCCTGATGAAACAAGTTGTCCTGATGAAACAAGTTGTCCTGATGAAACAAGTTGTCCTGATGAAACAAGTTGTCCTGATGAAACAAGTTGTCCTGATGAAACAAGTTGTCCTGATGAAACAAGTTGGCCTGATGAAACAAGTTGGCCTGATGAAACAAGTTGGCCTCATGAAACAAGTTGGCCTGATGAAACAAGTTGTCCTGATGAAACAACTTGTCCTGATGAAACAAGTTGGCCTCATGAAACAAGTTGGCCTCATGAAACAAGTTGGCCTGATGAAACAAGTTGTCCTGATGAAACAAGTTGGCCTGATGAAACAAGTTGTCCTCATGAAACAAGTTGGCCTGATGAAACAAGTTGTCCTGATGAAACAAGTTGTCCTGATGAAACAAGTTGGCCTGATGAAACAAGTTGTCCTGATGAAACAAGTTGGCCTGATGAAACAAGTTGTCCTTTGACAAGAAAACAACATTCATAAAATCAACTAACTGTGTGTGTTTAAGGTCCATAGGAACTGACTGTGTATACGGTCCATAACAGTCTGACTGTGTATCCGGTCCATAACAGTCTGACTGTGTATACGGTCCATAACAGTCTGACTGTGTATACGGTCCATAACAGTCTGACTGTGTATACGGTCCATAACAGTCTGACTGTGTATACGGTCCATAACAGTCTGACTGTGTATACGGTCCATAACAGTCTGACTGTGTATACGGTCCATAACAGTCTGACTGTGTATACGGTCCATAACAGTCTGAACGTGTATACTGTAAAGTATAAAGTCCACAGCAACTGACTGATTGTGACTATAAGGTCAGTAACAACTGACTGACTGTCTCTATATAAGCTCAGTAGAAACTGACTGACTCTGTCTATATAAGGTCAGTAACAACTGACTGACTGTGTCTATATAAGGTCAGTAACAACTGTGTAACTCTGTGCACTGTCTAATGTCCATAGCAACTGACTGGCTGTGTGTATTGTATAATATCCATAGCAACTGACTGACTGTGTGTATAAGGTGCACAGCAACCTACTGTATGCAGAAGGACCATAATAACAGTCTTGGAGCACCGTTCCTTCTGTTAGTACTTGTGGTGCCACTCACACTGCCCCACACTCACCTCCTCTATGTCCAAATTTTTCCTGGATTTGTAAATGAACTCTCCGATAGCTACAAACACAGAGAGAAGCAGTCCGGCCGCTAGCACTATGAAGATACCGCCGATGTTCTCCACTCCCAAGGCGCTGGCCTCCTTACTGTCCTCCTCAGGACAACCGTTCCCTCTCCACCACTTCTCCTTCATCATGTGGAGCTTCCCTTCTTCCTGGAGCTGCAGGATGGCGATGGTCACCTTGTCTCTGTAGGGGGAGCCTGGAATAGAGAGGGATGAGATCTGAGTATTAGAACTATATGTAGTGAAGATTATGAGACCATTAGGTAAAAGATAGGTCACAAATTAGCTACATTGCCCAACAAATGAGCTGCATATCACATCTTCAGCATAAAGTGAAGAATTTTGTGCATATCTGGTGACTGACGGACAGCATGAGCGAGTGGTTCTAGGTAAAAGAACAGCAAAGGGGAGAGAGGGCAGCCTTGACGTGTTCCTCTATCATGTCCGCATTCAGAAGTGATAGGGGACGGTAATTCACACAAAGTGTTTTTCCTGTGTCCATTGTTCTTACCTATGGGAGTGCCTACGCCATAGCCCTTAGAGTCTATGAGGCCTCCGATCTGCGTGAGGTTACAGTTCCTCTGACTGATGTACTCTATGCTGGTGGACTCCATGAGGAGAGCGTAGTCTGTGGTCATGACTCTCTGGATCCCCTCCCTGTTGTTCTTCACCAGAGCTGTGTTCTTCCTGCTGCTCATGAACGCCCACATCTTCTCATATGTGGAGATCTTGGATTTCTAATGGACAACAACAACACATTGTTTCCTTTTAAACAACAATAATAATAGCACATGTTTTATTGGTGTAGATTAGATTTCTGAGGAAAAGCAAAGAAGGGAGAATTTGATGCCAAAATCGCCAATTCAATGCAGATTCACAGGGAAACTGAACAGACTTTTACAGCCATTTCAGATATAAAGTGCATTACCCCATATTGCTGGGTCTGTTGATATTGTACACAGTGTTGATATTAGAGGTCAGCATTAGACAACACTAACACATTGGACATAAATGTATTGTTTCACACAGTTGCTTATAGCTTAGAGAAAATCAAAAAGTATTGATATAAAGTGCATGACCCCACATTAATTGATTTATTGATATTAGTACACGATGATGATATTACAGGTCAGGTTTATTGTTGTTTTAGACTGGTGGAATATTAAATATGTCTGATTACAGAACTTATGGTTACACTGCTATGTACAGGTCTGTCCAGTTGTTTATGAGAAAATCCCTTCTCTAATATCAAAGTATCTATATTAAGTGCATTGTCACGTTTCAGCCTTGCAGACAGACAGGCGAGGCACATGTAAAGTATTACAGTCATATGTTAAGATTCATGGTTCAAAACAATCTCCTGTCAAGGCATCATGGACAAACAATTGTGAGATGATAGGTGGATGGTCGTCTCTTTGCAATATAATATCTCTCAATATACTGTAGTATCATATTGCATACGTTAACCTTCTCAGTTCTATCAAGAGGACCAATAGCCAAGGGATAGCGCGTCTGTCCGTCTGTCTGTCTCTCCATGCATGTGTGCGTGTGTCCGTGTCTGCGTGTGTGTGTGCATGTGTTTTTGCGTGTGTACCTTGAAGAAGGTCATGGTGGATCCATCTCTCACAGCTCCATACTCTATCTTGGTCTGCTTGGCCAGGTCGTCAGCCGAGTCGATGGGAGAGTCCATCCTCTCCACGGTGAGGAAGGCAGCCAGGTTGGCCGTGTAAGAGGAGATGATGATCAGGGTGAAGAACCACCAGATGCCTCCTACTATCCTCGTAGACAGGGCTTTAGGCATCAGCTCAGATCCTGTTGTATGAAAACCAATAGCACAAACAGGTTAGAGGAGTCAATTCCTATTTATAGAGTCTCATGAGATGATAACAATTTGTCTGAAAGCCAAGAAATCGGTGTGCTCTCGGATAGTAATGAGTTCATATGGTGCTCTTTGGTTTGCCAGGCTTGTAGCATTAACCAAAAACCTTTAACAATTTGTCTGATACCAGATATCTGAGAAAATGTCAAATTGAAGACAAAAACAAATTGAAGACACCCATATGAACAACCTTGGCTTTTCATTCTTTGCAGTACAGAGGAGGGAGACAGTGGTATGAGGGTAGTATAAGGGCACAGTCATGAATCTGTACCTTGCTGCATTAGTGGGCTAAAAGAGATACAGGCAGCTGTACCTTGCTGCATTAGTGGGCTAAAAGAGATACAGACAGCTGTAGCTTGCTGCATTAGTGGGCTAAAAGTGATACAGACAGCTGTACCTTGCTGCATTAGTGGGCTAAAAGAGATACAGACAGCTGTACCTTGCTGCATCAGAGCTCCCACTCCAAACCAGACAGAGTTGATGAGAGTGAAGTTGTTCTCCACCACGTCAGAGTCCGGGTTACAGGGGTGAGGGTTGTACCACTCATATGGGGTAAACCTACACACACACACACACACAGGAAAAGGGCAGTTAAACAATAACAATGGATGTGTCCAAAATTGCACCCTATTCCCTATAATGCACTACTTTTGACCATGGGTCCTGGTCAAAAGTAGTGCACTGCATATGGAATAGGGTGCCATTTGGACACACACAATGAAAACATACTGTAATTGAGTTCAGCTTCACCGCTACCAGCTGGTTCCTGTGTATTGGGCCGTCACCCTAAAATCTACCTCCCAATGACTGTGAGTCGCTTTGGAGAAGAGTGTCTAAATGACTCAAATGTAAATACAAATGTAGTACAGAATAAGTCAAATTCAATTTGTTTTGGCTCCCATTTCCTGTTTGAACCTCCAACAACATACTATTGTAAAGTGGTGTTGGTCCCCTCTACATACTATTGTAAAGTGGTGTTGGTCCCCTCTACATACTATTGTAAAGTGGTGTTGGTCCCCTCTACATACTATTGTAAAGTGGTGTTGGTCCCCTCTACATACTATTGTAAAGTGGTGTTGGTCCCCTCTACATACTATTGTAAAGTGGTATTGGTCCCCTCTACATACTATTGTAAAGTGGTATTGGTCCCCTCTACATACTATTGTAAAGTGGTGTTGGTCCCCTCTACATACTATTGTAAAGTGGTGTTGGTCCCCTCTACATACTATTGTAAAGTGGTGTTGGTCCCCTCTACATTCTGTTGTAAAGTAGTGTTGGTCCCCTCTACATACTATTGTAAAGTGGTGTTGGTCCCCTCTACATACTATTGTAAAGTGGTATTGGTCCCCTCTACATACTATTGTAAAGTGGTATTGGTCCCCTCTACATACTATTGTAAAGTGGTGTTGGTCCCCTCTACATACTATTGTAAAGTGGTGTTGGTCCCCTCTACATACTATTGTAAAGTGGTGTTGGTCCCCTCTACATACTATTGTAAAGTGGTATTGGTCCCCTCTACATACTATTGTAAAGTGGTATTGGTCCCCTCTACATACTATTGTAAAGTGGTGTTGGTCCCCTCTACATACTATTGTAAAGTGGTGTTGGTCCCCTCTACATACTATTGTAAAGTGGTGTTGGTCCCCTCTACATTCTGTTGTAAAGTAGTGTTGGTCCCCTCTACATACTATTGTAAAGTGGTGTTGGTCCCCTCTACATACTATTGTAAAGTGGTGTTGGTCCCCTCTACATACTATTGTAAAGTGGTATTGGTCCCCTCTACATACTATTGTAAAGTGGTATTGGTCCCCTCTACATACTATTGTAAAGTGGTGTTGGTCCCCTCTACATACTATTGTAAAGTGGTGTTGGTCCCCTCTACATACTATTGTAAAGTGGTGTTGGTCCCCTCTACATTCTGTTGTAAAGTAGTGTTGGTCCCCTCTACATACTATTGTAAAGTGGTATTGGTCCCCTCTACATACTATTGTAAAGTGGTGTTGGTCCCTCTACATACTATTGTAAAGTGCTGTTGGTCCCTAAAGTAAAGTCCATTATTCTTATGAAGAGAATGAATTAAGCTGTTTGAGAAGGTTTGAATCCTAAGCAACCTGTCTACACATAGTTTGAAGTACAATAGACCAACATAGCTACTGTAGTAGGTCAAAGCTGTCTGCTGGAAAACCTTGATAGAGCATGGGTGAAGTACACATTGTGGTGCTTGTGAATTTCCTTTCTTTTTCAGTTTCAGACCAATGCCTACTTTTCACTTAAAACGTAGTTTAAAAAAATAGTGTTTGCTTACATTTTCATGTTTCAAACGTTGGAGTAAAACAAGCTTATTTTGTGATAGTTGAACTAAGCTAATGAGGCATTTATAAGTTATATTCTTCAAGAATCAATGGGTACACATCACTAATGGATGTAGCAACTGCTGATTGCCCCTTTAAGAACGGGAAGCATAGAAATAACTCACATAGAATAGATCTACTGAGTCTTAGACTTGCTATAACTCACATAGAACATATCTACTGCTTCTTAGACTTTCTATAACTCACATAGAACAGAACTACTGCTTCTTAGACTTGCTATAACTCACAAAATGTCCATATTTCAGCTTTAAGAGGCAATTCATTACCTGATAATGACAACGAGAACACAGCTTACTCAGAGCCAGGCCAGAAGCACAGGGTTCCCCCTAAACCCTAACCCCTACACTCTTACGCCCTACAGCCTAAACCCTAACCCCTACCCCCTTACCAGGCGATGACAAACACTACACAGCTGACTCAGAGCCAGGCCAGAAGCACAGTATTCACAATAAACCCTAACCCCTACACCTTAAACCTTAACCCCTATACCCTAACCCCTAACCCCTACACCCTACAACCAAAACCCTAACCCCTACCCTGGCGATGACAAACACTACACAGCTGACTCAGAGCCAGGCCAGAAGCACATACAGATAACGGCAAAACAAAGGGAACACCAATATAAAGAGCATTGGGCTACCTCTAGCTGGCAGAACAGCTTCAATGCACCTTGGCATATATTCTACAAGTGTCTAGAACTCTACTGGAGGGATGTGACACCATTCTTCTACAAGGAATTCCATCATTTTATGTTTTGTTGATGGTGGTGGAAAACACGTGCCGCTCCAGAATCTCCCATAAGTGTTAAATTGAGCAATGCAACTATGGACTTTTGCATGATGAACTAACTAGAGAGTCTTTGGTTAGCAGACATGCGTCTGTCAGAACGTATGCAGCTAGATAAAGACCTCACGCTAGAGAGAGCCATTGAGATGGCAAAGCAAACTGAAAAAGTGAAACAGCAGCAAAGTTGCCTGCGAGGTGACACAGTAACAACGAAAGAGACGTGCTCAGTGGACAGAGTGATGCAGATAGGCAGCCAGCGGAAACAGACATTCCAGCGTGAGAAAGCTAGACATGAAAATGCTAATGCTAATGGCAAAAAGTAGTCAAAGTGTCGAAACTGTGGTGAAATCCCTGCACATCTAGGAGTACAGTGTGCAGCTAATGAAGTAGTGTGTCACTCCTGTGAGGAAAAGAGGACGTTACCAACGTGTGCGTATGTCATCAATAGTTCAACCTCAAAGACTGGACTTATAAATCAGAGCAACAACAACAAAAGGCTGAGCTCCCCCCCCAAAACAAAATATATATATAAAACAACATCAGTCAAGTTGTTACAGTTCTAACTTACCTGTGGGGTAGATTTGTGTTAAAAGAAATGAGAGATGCATTTTGGGTTAAAGTTTACAGAAAATATTTTTTACATGACTATGTTGAAATGTTCCAGAAGAACTAGGCAGGAACAGATCTACCGACGTAAGGGCAGAATAATCCCTTGAGGTCTGTTCAGACAAAGGCAGTCTACACTTTGTTCTCTGAAAAGGGGAGATGTAGTTGTTATTTGCATATTGCATCCTGATTGGCCAATGGTAATGGTATTTTGGGTCTTTTATTTTTTATTTTTGGTATTTTAAAGCAGCAGCTACTCTTCTTGGGGTCCACACAAAACATGAAACATGACATAATACACAACATTAATAGACAAGAACAGAGAAGAACAGCTCAAGGACAGAACTACATGTTTTAATTAAAAGGCACACGTAGCCTACATATCAATACATACACACAAACTATCTAGGTCAAATAGGGGAGAGACGTTGTGCTGTGAGGTGTTGCTGTATCTGTTTTTTGATACCAGGTTTGCTGTATATTTGAGCAATAGGAGATGGAACGGAGTTCCATTCAATAATGGCTCTATATGTGATTTGGTCTTATGTAGCAACATTTAGAATTGTGTTCTTTACATTGGATAAAAGCAGAGACACAGAGCTACAAAATGGTATATCATACACTGCATTTAAGGGAACAACGGGAAAGTAATTCTGCTTTGAAAAATGATAAACTTGTAATCTCACTTTTGAGAAAATGGCCTTTGGCAACAATTTAATTACACTTTTTTGCTGACGTTTACTGACACCGGCCATATTCAATGGGTGTTGTGCATTTGTAAATTCGTCAGTTATTCTGTGCTCTGGCATACTCTACTACTTCAGAATGCCAAGAGTGTGCAAAGCTGTCATCAAGGCAAAGGGTGGCTATTTGAAGAAATATATTTTGATTTGTTTAACACTTTTTTGGTTACTACATGATTCCATATGTGTTATGTCATAGTTTTGATAGATATGGTGCATATATTATGCAAATAAAGAAAAACCCTTGAATGAGTAATATTCCAAACCTTTGACCGGGGGTGTATGTTTTTTCAACAACAAGTTATGGTCAATAATGTCAAAGGCTGCACTGATATCTAACAGTACTGCTCCACAATCTGCTTATTATCAATTTCTTTCAACCAATCATCAGTCATGTGTGTCAGTGCAGTACATGTTGAGTGCCCTTCTCTATAAGCATGCTGAAAGTGAAAGTTCACAGAGAAGTAGCATTTTATTTGGTCAAACACTATTTTTTCCAACAGTTTGCTAAGAGCTGGCAACAAGCTTATACGTAGGTCTGCTGTTAGAACCAGTAAAGGCTGCTTTATTACTCTTGGGTAGCGGAATTACTACAGGCCTGAGGACAAAGACTTTCCTCTAGGCTCAGCTTAAAGATATGACAGATAGGAGTGGCTATAGAGTCAGCTACCATCCTCAGTAGCTTTCCATCTAAGTTGTCAATTCCTGGAGGTTTGTCATTATTGATCGATACCAATAATTTTTTCACCTCTCCCACACTAACTTTACATAATTCTAACTTGCAATGCTTTTCTTTCATTATTAGTATATTGATGCATGAATACGATGCCTCACTGTTCATTGTTGGCATTTTCTGCCTTAGTTTGCCCACTTTGCCAATAAAGTAATAATTTAAATAATTGGCAACATCAAATGGTTTTGTGATGAATCATTTGATGTGTCAGGTGGCTGGTAATGTAGGGGTTCATGAGGAAAGCATCTCTCTCTCAGGTGGCTGGTAATGTAGGGGTTCATGAGGAAAGCATCTCTCTCTCAGGTGGCTGGTAATGTAGGGGTTCATGAGGAAAGCATCTCTCTCTCAGGTGGCTGGTAATGTAGGGGTTCATGAGGAAAGCATCTCTCTCTCAGGTGGCTGGTAATGTAGGGGTTCATGAGGAAAGCATCTCTCTCTCAGGTGGCTGGTAATGTGAAGCAACGTCAAGTTAGCAATAAACATGTCGTTATTTTACTAATGTACAGACAAGTTTGATTACATGACAGTGACTGGAACGGCCATGTCATGTGGTTCACATGGTTTTCATGCTCATCAAACCATTCAGTGACCTCTCGTGACCTTTGAATGGGGGCATTGTAATGCTTCACCATGGGTTGAACGTGATCACTCAGAATGGCTGTGTATTTATTGGTGTTTACTTTGCTCTCTGAGGGGTTGAGTGGATGTAAACCATGTCAGGAAAATGCACCCCACACCATAACAGAACCATCAGAACCATCAGAACCATCAGAACCATCAGAACCCTCATTTAGTCAAGTGTTTCCTTTATTTTGGCAGTCATCCAGATGTCAGGAGACAGTGTTCACCCTAACCCCTAACCCTAACCCCTAACCCCTTACACCCTAACCCCTAACCCCTTACCTGGCGATGACAAACAGGACACAGCTGACCCCGAGGCAGGCCAGTAGTACATACATCCAGATGTCAGGAGACAGGGGGTTGAGGAAGGAGAACACTCCAGGGTTGGTGCCGTTGGGTTTGTGGTACAGGATACTGATGCCCAAGGTCATAAAGGGCTTAGAGAAATCTATCACCTTCTCCCTCACATATGTGATGGTCAGAGGGGCCACAGCCAAGTCTGCTACCTGTCATAGACAGAGCAGGTTACATTTGAAAAAAAGGGTCCGATCCATAAGAGGTTAATACAGGAATTACATCAGGCCTGGCCAACTCTGTTCCTGGAGTGCTACCATCCTGAAGGTTTTTGCTCCAACCCTAATCTAACACACCTGATTCTAATAATTAGCTGGTTAGTCAGGTTAGTTACTACTGATAACCTTCAGGAGGGCAGCTCTCCAGGAACAGGGTTGGGCAGCTCTGAACTACATTGACTAGTTATTATATCTGCCATTAGAAGCATTACTATAAATGTTCATTGACCATAATCACAGAACAGTCCAGTGGAGGAACTCACCCAGTCATGTGAACCATACACCTGTACTGCACTGCAATGCACTGTACTGTACCTGCACTGTACCTGTACTGTACCTGTACTGTACCTGCACTGTACTGTACTGTACTGTACTGTACTGTACTGTACCTGTACTGCACTGTACCTGTACTGTACCTGTACTGTACCTGTACTGTACCTGCACTGTACTGTACTGTACTGTACTGTACTGTACTGTACTGTACTGTACCTGTACTGCACTGTACCTGTACTGTACCTGTACTGTACCTGTACTGCACTGTACCTGTACCTGTACTGTACCTGTACTGTACCTGCACTGTACTGTACTGTACTGTACTGTACCTGTACTGCACTGTACCTGTACTGTACCTGTACTGTACCTGTACTGTACCTGCACTGTACTGTACTGTACTGTACTGTACCTGTACTGCACTGTACCTGTACTGTACCTGTACTGTACCTGTACCTGCACTGTACTGTACTGTACTGTACCTGTACTGCACTGTACCTGTACCTCTACTGTACCTGTACTGTACCTGCACTGTACTGTACCTGTACTCTCTCTCTCTCTCTCTCTACCTCTCTCTCTCTCTCTCTCTCTCTCTCTCTCTCTCTCTCTCTCTCTCTCTCTCTCTCTCTCTCTCTCTCTCTCTCTCTCTCTCTGTCTCTCGCTCTCTCGCTCTCTCTCGCTCTCCTGGTACAGGCAAGTGACTCACATGGTCTATGAGTTCCCGCACCATGCCGTTCCATTCTCCCTTATCGTTTTGAGCTCCATACTTCCCGTCAGATACCAGTTTAACCTCGTATGCAAATCCCAGGATGTTGGACAGCTCCTTCAGCAGGTCCAGGCAGTAGCCCTCAAACCGGTCGTTACCATACAGAGGCTTGTCAGACTTCTTATACATGACGTAAGGGTTTTCCTGTGAGATGAGGTGATAGTTGTCAGTATCTCTGTATGAACATTAGTAGTCTGTGTGGTTCCTTAGTTTGGATTTAGAAAAGATAGTAGACCTTCTTGAACCTTGAAACTGCATAAGGAGTTCCAACTATCCTCTCTAAATGACTTTGTGTATCTTTACTACAATAGTTAACGTATCTCTTACTCTTGTTATTACTACTACTGTAGTATGTACTACTGGACTATTGAACTATAAGCAAATATCTACTAAGACTATTGAACTGTTCCCTATGGACTGTTGGACTATCACCTGCTACTAACTGGACTGTTGTACCATACATTCTGACTATTAGGACTATTTAACTATTTCATATGGATATTTGGGCTACCTCCCATGACCATTTGGTTTACTGGAGTACCACCTATAACTATTTGGACTATTGGGTTATCTCCTGTGACTATTTGGACTATTAGATTATTCCCTATGAACTATTTGGACTATCAAACTATTTGGACTATTGAGAAATGTCCCCCTCTGGGATCAATAAAGTACCTATCTATCTATTAGACAATTTGACTATTTGGACTATTGCCTGTGGACTATTTGCTCCCCAATTTATATTCAATTGTTATATTTTTAATATTGTTTTGGTCTTTTTTAATCTTGTTAAGTGTGTTGTGACCCCTGCTAAATGAGCAAACTTTGACTTGACTTGACTGGACTTGACTTACCAGGATAGTAGTGACGACCAGAGTCCTGTTGGCCATAGAATCTGTGATGTTAGTCCCTGTATCTTTCAGACTTTCGGTAAGGTTAAGGCCGTTGTTGGAGTTCCACAATCCAATCTGAAGAGAAGTAAATCACCACAACATTACATCCCTATTTTCTAACATAACTGTCTTCTAACCATCACTGTCTTCTCAATAAACTTAGATCAAATGTCAAATGTTTTATACAATCACAAGCTTCTTAATAAGAAGATTTTACACCCACACTGAGATCAAATGTTAATCATTTTAGCAATATATGTGTCTTAACATCAAAGATGACAAGCTCCCAGTGTCAATAGGACGCTTATGGAATTCAGAGATCAGATAAGGACTGTAGGAGTGGGTAGGACAACTCAGATAAGGACTGTAGGAGTGGGTAGGACAACTCTGATAAGGACTGTAGGAGTGGGTAGGACAACTCTGATAAGGACTGTAGGAGTGGGTAGGACAACTCTGATAAGGACTGTAGGAGTGGGTAGGACAACTCTGAGAATAAAACAGGAAGTGTAAAGAAAGGGAAGGAGAGAAACTGATTGAATAGTTGGGAAAGGGAGAGATGTTGCTCTGAGGAGTTCCTGAGGAGGGACAAAATTACAACACAACGAAGATCAGACATGGAGGTCAGGGAGTCAATCACAGGGTCAGACCACAGCCAGTCAACCTCAGGGTCAACCACAGGGTCAACCACAGGGTCAACCACAGGGTCAACCACAGGGTCAACCACAGGGTAAACCTCAGGGTCAACCACAGGGTCAACCACAGGGTCAACCACAGGGTAAACCTCAGGGTCAACCACAGGGTCAACCATAGGGTCAACCACAGGGTCAACCACAGGGTCAGACCACAGCCAGTCAACCTCAGGGTCAACCTCAGGGTCAACCTCAGGGTCAACCACAGGGTCAACCACAGGGTCAACCACAGGGTCAACCACAGGGTAAACCTCAGGGTCAACCACAGGGTCAACCACAGGGTCAACCACAGGGTAAACCTCAGGGTCAACCACAGGGTCAACCACAGGGTCAACCACAGGGTCAACCACAGGGTCAGACCACAGCCAGTCAACCTCAGGGTCAACCTCAGGGTCAACCACAGGGTCAACCACAGGGTCAACCACAGGGTCAACCACAGGGTAAACCACAGGGTCAACCACAGGGTCAACCACAGGGTCAACCACAGGGTCAACCACAGGGTCAACCATAGGGTCAACCACAGGGTCAAGCACAGGGTAAACCACAGGGTCAACCACAGGGTAAACCACAGGGTCAACCACAGGGTCAACCACAGGGTCAACCACAGGGTCAACCACAGGGTCAACCACAGGGTAAACCGCTCTACAAACCTTTTTCCACACTTTATTGAGGCGGCTATTGCCCCCGATCGTCTTATAAAGAAGGGTAGAAAGAAGAGAGCATTTTAAGATCATTTTCAGGTACCTGCAACTGGTAAACGTTTGTATTTATGGATGGTTTTGCAAATACGGGCCTTTTTGTGTCTCAGGGTTAGATATCTCACCTTCTCCAAGCCGTCTTCCTTCAGACTGATAACGTCCAGGTCAAAGTCTTTCCTCAAACCGTCCGTCTTGTTTATAATGATCTGTCCTGTCAAACCGTTCCACGTCGCCTGGGAAGGAAAGGCAGAAAGAAAGAAAGAAAGAAAGAAAGAAAGAAAGAAAGAAAGAAAGAAAGAAAGAAAGAAAGAAAGAAAGAAAGAAAGAAGAAAGAAAGACATTACAAATGAATGCTGATTATCAGCCTATTGTCAAACACACCTGTGTCTGGAAAGACCCTTCTCTGACTCAATAGACCCTTCTCTGACTCAATAGACCCTTCTCTGACTCAATAGACCCTTCTCTGACTCAATAGTGTGCAGATAATTCTACTAGATGAAAAGCTGAAATGAGTAAAACATCCTGGCATACTAGATTTTAAAAAATTAACATACTATAAAACTTTTTTGCATACCCAAAATGCCTACTATTTAGAATGGCCAGAGATAGAGAGACAGAGAGACAGCGACAGAGCGAGAGAGACATAGACAGAGAGAGAGAGAGACAGCGAGAGAGCGAGTGAATGCAATCTCCGCAAACGCGGGAACATTGCCTTTAAAAGCCACATTGTCAACAATGGGCAATTGGATTGAATCCTGGCCCTGATCTGGGGTGTACGGGTTAGGATATCTCCACAGGGTAGAGTACAGTATGGCGTATCAGGGTTAGGGTATCTCCACAGGGTAGGGTCCAGTATGGCGTATCAGGGTTAGGGTATCTCCACAGGGTAGGGTACAGTATGGCGTATCAGGGTTAGGGTATCTCCAGAGGGTAGGGTCCAGTATGGCGTATCAGGGTTAGGGTATCTCCACAGGGTAGGGTACAGTATGGTGTATCAGGGTTAGGGTATCTCCACAGGGTAGGGTACAGCATGGCGTATCACTCAGTAATATTCAGTATTATTGCTCTTCTCTCTTTTCTCAAACACACTGCTGTGTCCTGTTGTCCTCGGAACATCCAGTCGATCTGTGGACAGATTGATCTGTAATCTTTCTCATTAAGCTGCCTTTGTAAGTCCAAACCAATCAAACGCCTATTTCCAAGACTCACCACCACCACATGTTGTCATTACTGTACTGTTCACCACAATGATTGAGTCCCAAATGGCCCCCTATTCACTTTATAGTGCACTATCATAGGGTCCCCCAATAGGGCTCGTGTCAAAATAAGTGCAGTATAAGGGGAATAGGATGCCATTTGAGACACAGCCCATGTGTTTTCTCTGTCATTACTCTACTGAACATTACAGAGCACAAAGCACCCTGGATCCTGGATGTAGCTAGATCTACCCTGATTAAAACCAGCCAGATACCATGGGGGTTAAGTTAAGCACTGCATTGAATCCAATTTCCTGTCTGAAGATCTATTGAACACAACTTCCAAACAACACAGTACACACGTCACACTTCCACGTTGTCTCCGTGCTGCTGTGCTGTTTGTTTAATAAAAATTCTGAATTTAACAAATTGACCAACATCTTAGTTTTGTCCTCGCTCAACGTTTTTCATTCAACTTTTTCGCCTGAGACACTTTATCTGGACATGGTTATACAGGACCTACACCAGCCGAAAAAGCTAAGTAGTAACATTAACGCTATGCCATCTAATTGCATTCGCTGTACTCATAATATGCAGGAGAACTATGGCTTTATGGTGAGGATAGCCAAGTTGAAAGCCCAGCTTCAGAGCAATCGTTAGGCAAGGGTCATTTAAGTGTAGGAAAGGATGAAACAGTGTCTGTGCACCAGTAAGTACAGATAGTAGTATAAATCCACTCCACAGTCCCCACAGCTGGACAATTTTCTCAAAGCTTCTGGAAAGAAATGCTGTTGGCATGCTCAACTGATGTCGCTCAATTAGCCGACAGAAACTTTCAACCGGTTTTCCCTATTAAGCAACGACTCGGAGTCAGAGGCCGAGCCTTCTCAGGTCTCTCCTCCACCCGTTACAGTGTCTGAGCCGCCGAAGCCTCCCACCATTAGCTCTGACAAATTGACTCCATCCTAGCTGGAGGTGTGCTCTTATTTTATCTATCAACATAGACAGGGCTCTAACTCCTCTAGCTCCACTATGAGATAGGGTGCAGGCCAGGCAGCAGGTTGTTAGCCAGCCTAGTGGAGTCTGCAGCTAGCACAATCAGTGTAGTCAGCTCATTGACACCGTGTCTGTGCCTCGATCTAGGTTGGGAAAATCTAAACATGGCGGTGTTCGCCTTAGCAGTCTCACTGGAATAAAGACCTCCTCCATCCCTGTCAATTTTGAAAGAGACTGTGATATTACCTCACAACTCAAAATAGGGTTACTTAATGTTAGATCCCTGACTTCCAAGGCAGTCGTAGTCAATGAAGTAATCACTGATCATAACCTTGATGTGATTGGCCTAATTGAAACAGGGCTTAAGCTTGAGAAATTGACTGAGTTAAATGAGGCCTCTCCTCCAGGTTAGGGACCATATCCCCCGCGCATCCTGCAAAGGAGAGGTGTTGCTAACATCTTTTACATCATTTTCCTCTTTTGAGCTTCTAGTCATGAAATCTCTGCAGCCTACCCAAGCACTTTTTATAATTTCCTGAATTCCTCTCAGAGCTTGTAGTCATGGCAGATAATATTATATTTTTTGGTGACTTCAATATTCACATGGAGAAGTCCACAGACCCACTCCAAAAGGATTTTGGAGCCATCATCGACTCAGTGGATTTTGTCCAACATATCTGCTCAGACCCCAACCAAGGATGATCAAAACCCACGATATAAATTCTTGGACAACCCAAAGATTTCTAGATGCCCTTCCAGACTCCCTCCACCTAACCAAGGACGTCGGAGTACAAAAATCAGTTAACCACCTAACCCAGGATCTAAATGTAACTTGCGTAATATCCTAGATGCAGTCACACCTCTTAAAACAAAGAACATTTGTCACAAGAAATTAGCTCCCTGGTATCCAGGCTGTATCACTTCCGGACGTGATTGGGAGTCCCATAAGGCGGCGCACAATTGGCCTAGCGTCGTCCAGGTGTAGGCCAGGGTAGGCCGTCATTGTAAATAAGAATTTGTTCTTAACTGACTTGCCTAGTTAAATAAAGGTTCAATCAAAAAAAAAAATATATATATATATATATATACATAAAATACCTGAGCCCTGAAGCAAGCTTCCAGAAAATTGGAACGGAAATGGCTCTCCACCAAACTGTAACTTGGAAAAGTAGCTTGGAAAGACAGTACCGTGAAATATCGAAGAGCCCTCACTGCTGCTTGATCAGCCTACTTTTCCAACCTGATAAAGGAGAATAAAAAATATGTATTTTTTATACTGTCGCAAAGCTAACTAAAAAGCTGAATTTCCCAAGAGAAGATGGCCTTCACTTCAGCAGTGATAAATTCATGAACGTTTTAAACTGCCAGGACATAAGATCAATGGAGACACTCAAGTTTTTTAATCCTGTTTCCCTCGACACATCATGAAAATAGTAATGGCCTCTAAACCTTCCAGCTTCCTACAAGACTCTATCACAACTAAACTACTAAAATAGCTACTTCCTGTTCTTGGCCCTCCTATGTTGAACATAATAAACGGCTCCCCATCCCTCGGTTGTGTACCAAACCCACTAAAAGTGGCAGTAATAAAGCCTCTCCTGAAAAATATATATTTTTTAACTATCGGCCTATATCGAATCTCCCGTTCCACTCAAAACATTTTGAAACACTGCATTCCTGTAGACAAGTAATGTACTGTATACGAAACGCTCAAGTCTGGTTTTAGACCCCATCATCAGTGGCGGTTCTAGCTTGTATGTCGCAAACCCCCAACACAAATAAATAATCATAACATTTAAAACTACACTGGGGGCCAAAAGTTTTGAATATTACTAATTCAAGGGTTTTTCTTTATCTTTTACATTGTAGAATAAAAGTGCCGACATCAAAACTATGAGATAACACATATGGAATCATGTAGTAACTAAAAAAGTGTTAAACAAATCATTTTTTATATTTGAGATTCTTCAAAGTAGCCACCCTTTGCCTTGATGACAGCTTTGCACACTCAAGGCATTCTCTCAACCAGCTTCATGAGATCCGCCACAGGAATGGAAGACCCAGAAATACCTCTGCTGCAGAGGATAAGTTCATTAGAGTTACCAGCCTCAGATTGCAGCCCAAATAAATGCTTCACAGAGTTCAAGTAACAGACACATCTCAACATCAACTGTTCAGAGGATACTGTGAAAAAGGCCTTCATGTGGACATCATTGCCTATCCATGTGAGAGAGGCAAACTCGGTCTCAACCTTTAGGTCTTTACTGAAGACTCATCTCTTCAGTAGGTCCTATGATTGAGTGTAGTCTGGCCCAGAGGTGCGAAGGTGAACAGCAAGGCACTGGAGTGACGAACTGTCATTGTATCTCTGCCTGGCCGGCTCCCTTCTCTCCACTGGGATTCTCTGCCTCTGACCCTATTACGGGGGCTGAGTCACTGGCTCACTAGTGCTCTCCTCCATCTCTATACTCGACTTGAGTGGGTTGAGTCACTGACGTCATCTTCCTGTCAGATTTTTCGCCCCCTCGGGCTCATGTGGTGGAGGAGATCTTTGTGGGCTATACTTAGCCTTGTCTCAGAGTAGTAAGCTGGTGGTCTGTTGATATCCCTCTAGTGGTATGGGGGCCGTGCTTTGGCAAAGTGGGTGGGGTTATATACTGCCTGGTTGGCCCTGTCCGGCTGACCCTGTCCGGGGGTATCGTCGGACGGGGCCACAGTGTCCCCTGACCCCCCCTGTCTCAGCCTCCAGCATCTATGCCGCAATAGTCTATGTGTCGGGGGGCGAGGTTCAGTTTATCCTCTAATTCTCCCATCTCTCTCTCTCTCTCTCTCTCTCTCTCTCTCTCTCTCTCTCTCTCTCTCTCTCTCTCTCTGAGGACCTGAGCCCTAGGACCACCTGGTCGTGGTGCTGATCCAGTTTCTGCTGTTTAACCTGTGGCTATGGAACCCTGACCTGTTCACCGGACGTGCTACCTTGTCCCGGACCTGCTGTTTTCGACCCTCTCTCTCACTCTCTCTACTGCACCTATTGTCTCGACCCCTGAATGCTCGGCTATGAAAAGCCAACTGACATTTACTCCTGAGGTGCTGACCTGTTGCACCCTCTACAACCACTGGGATATTATTTGACGCTGCTGGTCATCAATGAACGTTTGAACATCCTGAAGAACGATCTGGCCTTAATGGCCATGTACTCTTACAATCTCCACCCGGCACAGCCAGAGAAGGACTGGCCAGCCCTCAGAGCCTGGTTCCTCTCTAGGTTTCTTCCTAGGTTCCAGTCTTTCTAGGGAGTTTTTCCTAGCCACCGTGCTTCTACATCTGCATTGCTTGCTGTTTGGGGTTTTAGACTGGGTTTCTGTGTAAGCACTTTGTGACATCTGCTGATGTAAATCACATTCATAAATAAATGTGATTTGATCAAGAGTGCCTGTACTGTATGCCAGTCTGTCTGTCTTCCTGTCTGTCTGTCTTCCTGTCTGTCTGTCTTCCTGTCTGTCTGTCTGTCTGTCTGTCTGTCTGTCTGTCTGTCTGTCTGTCTGTCTGTCTGTCTGTCTGTCTGTCTGTCTGTCTGTCTGTCTGTCTGTCTGTCTGTCTCATGAGGATGAAGTACAGCCAGTCCCTAGAGGAAGAGATTAACACCAACCAAAGTATTTTAATATACAGTATAGATGTCATGTTCTAGCTATAAGAAAGTACAACAGGGCATACAGGCCTCCCTACTTCCAGTCCCACTCCCAGAGCTGAAAT
Source organism: Thymallus thymallus (assembly GCA_023634145.1). Taxonomy (NCBI): domain Eukaryota; kingdom Metazoa; phylum Chordata; class Actinopteri; order Salmoniformes; family Salmonidae; genus Thymallus; species Thymallus thymallus. The sequence goes on along the minus strand of CM042378.1, from coordinate 34,223,467 downwards.
ACAGAACTAGTCTGATGGAAGAGCTGAAACACAGAACTAGTCTGATAGAAGAGCTGAAACACAGAACTAGTCTGATAGAAGAGCTGAAACACAGAACACTGATTATATTGATGATCCTACCTAATGAAACCATGATGTTCAATTTATATTATTGAAGCAAAACAACGAGAGAGAGAGAGAGAGAGAGAGAGAGAGAGAGAGAGAGAGAGAGAGAGAGAGAGAGAGAGAGAGAGAGAGAGAGAGAGAGAGAGAGAGAGTTGTAGTTGTTAATAATGATTGCTGGCTGGCAACGCTTTCCAATCATTTGTATAGCAGACCCTCATGCCACATTGAGTCAAAAGCTTTTTTGAAATCAACAAAGCATGAGAAGACTTCGCTTCTCTCTCTCTCCCCCAAGATATATGGGCCATGGATTCTGTCTCTCTCTCCCTCTCTGATCATGCCTAGATTAATAATGCCTTGTAATGTTTATTAATGCTTAGTAACTTAAGGATCGGACCCTTTTTTAAATTTTCACCTAAAATTACATACCCAAGTCTAACTGCCTGTAGCTCAGGACCTGAAGCAAGGAAATGCATATTCTTGATATCATTTAAAAGGAAACACTTTGGAAACACTTTGAAGTTTGTGGAAATGTGAAATTAATGTAGGAGAATATAACACATTAGATCTGGTAAAAGATAATACAAAGAAAAAAACATGCGTTATTTTTATTTATTTTTTGTCATGTCATCTTTGAAATGCAAGAGAAAGGACATAATATTACTTAGGAGTCCAGAAGCCATTTAGATTTTGGCCACTAGATGGCAGCAGTGTATGTGCAAAGTTTTAAACATATCCAATGAACCATTGCAATACTGTTCAAAATGTTATATCAAGTTTGCCCAAAATTCCCTATTGGTTTATTGATACATTTTCAAGTACATAACTGTGCACTCTCCTCTCCTCAAACAAAAGCGTGGTTTTTGGACAGTGCAGTTAGAGTAACAAGAATTTAAGCTTTCTGCCCATATAAGATATGTCTATGTCCTGGGAAATGCTCTAGTCACTTACAACGTCATGCTAATCACATTAGCGCACGTTAGCTCAACCGTCCCGAGGTTCGGGACACGATCTTGTAGAGGTTAAGCGTTATGCCTTGTATGTGAATCCATTAATTTTACTATGGAATTAAATATCTGCCTTTGATTCCTTTATTGATTGCCAATTCCTGTAACTATAGCCTCTTGCATATTGCTAAATCATCTTTATGGAGTCAGATAAACATTTGAATAGGCTAATTGCTTAGTCTTAATACATTTGAGGTATATACAGTATAATGGATGTGATGTTATGTTTGTGTATATCAGATTGTATGTTTAGCATAATTCTGCTTTTCTAATAATGGTTGGGTTCATGCGAGTGACTGATTGATTGTACATGGGAGGAATCCTCACTATCACTGTATAAGTACACCCAGAACATTGCTCTGGGAATCAAACGGAACATCTCAGTTTCAAGGTCTCAGCTTTGAGAGAATCAGCCTTGTGAGCTATTGGTCCAGGAACCAACGGTACATTTACATTTTAATCATTTAGCGGACACTCTTATCCAGAGGGACTTTACGTTAGTTAGTGCAGACATGTTCATACTTTTTTCGTACTGTTACTAATGATTCATGTAAATCATGCTTATATAACTTGTCTGTGTAGCAGTATATAAGTGTCCCTGGGGTTTGAATTTCCACCACATAGATATTTGACCAAAATTACCCCACTGCACACCTCCATGTAGTGTACGGCTGACAGGTAACACCTCTTCAGTCATTGTCAACTTATATTAACACTCCACACATTAGTAGGATCTGGTCTTAACTCCATTCTCCATAGACCACTGGTGAATAAATAAGATAAAGACAGTGAGCTGTGAAAGAATGGATGAAGGGGTGTGAAAGAAGGGAAAGAGGCATGAAGGGAGGTGAGAAGAAATAGATTGAAGGATCAAGTGAGGAGGGAAAATAATTGTTTGGATTTATATAGCGCTTTTCTACCAACTGAGGTACTCAAAATGCTTTACACAGTAGAGGAAAACTCACCTCATCCACCACCAATGTACGGCACACTGACCATTTTGTGCCAGAACACTCACCACACATCAGCTAGCAGGTGGAGAGTGATATATACCAATAAGGAGGATGCTTATGTGGCCATGATGTGCCCCCTACTGGCCCTCCAACACCACTTCCAGCAGCATCTAGTCTCCCATCCAGGGACCAACCAGGACCAATACTGTTTAGCTTTAGCAACAAGACAGCAGTGGGATGCATGGTGTTATGCTGCTGGCATAAGGGGATGAGGGGAGGTGGGTATGAGGAGGGAGTGACGGATGAGGGGAGGTGGGTATGAGGAGGGAGTGACGGATAAGGGGAGGTGGGTATGAGGAGGGAGTGACGGATGAGGGGAGGTGGGTATGAGGAGGGAGTGAGGGATGAGGGGAGGTGGGTATGAGGAGGGAGTGAGGGATGAGGGGAGGTGGGTATGAGGAGGGAGTGAGGGATGAGGGGAGGTGGGTATGAGGAGGGAGTGAGGGATGAGGGGAGGTGGGTATGAGGAGGCAGTGAGGGATGAGGGGAGGTGGGTATGAGGAGGGAGTGAGGGATGAGGGGAGGTGGGTATGAGGAGGCAGTGAGGGATGAGGGGAACATTCCTTTATAAAAATGGCTTGCCTCACTCACCTCTTTGAACATGTTCATGAATCGTGCTCCGAAGCGCCAGGGTTTGTGTCTGTGGCACTGCAGTGAGCTGACAGTGATCTGAGAGGAGAGCTGGGAGGCTGCTGCCACCATGTACACAGCATCATACATCAACGCTGCCTCAGTCTGGAAGAGATGTGTTAAAAAAAGTTGGATTTAATTGATCTCAATAGTCTACAGCAAGGGTAGGCAACCCTGGTCCTGAAGGGTAGGCAACCCTGGTCCTGAAGGCCCAAATACAGCCTGAATTAAAAAATGATTGAATGATTTTTTTTTTTTTATTGATTGAAAATGAAATACAGAAATATCTAATGTACATAAGTATTCACACCCCTGAGTCAATACATATTAGATGGCTAGGAGGGCCAGGTGGGTTAGGAGGACTAGGAGGGCCTAGTGGGTTAGGAGGGCTAGGAGGGCCAGGTGGGTTAGGAGGACTAGGAGGGCCTAGTGGGTTAGGAGGGCTAGGAGGGCCTAGTGGGTTAGGAGGACTAGGAGGGCCAGGTGGGTTAGGAGGGCTAGGAGGGCCAGATGGGTTAGGAGGGCTAGGAGGGCTAGGAGTGCTATGTGGGTTAGGAGGGCTAGGAGGGCTAGTTGGGTTAGGAGGGCTAGGTGGGTTAGGAGGGCTAGGAGGGCTAGGAGGGCTAGGAGGGCTAGGTGGGTTAGGAGGGCTAGGAGGGCTCGATGGGTTAGGAGGGCTAGGAGGGCTAGGAGGGCTAGGTGGGTTAGGAGGGCTAGGAGGGCCAGGTGGGTTAGGAGGGCTAGGAGGGCTAGGAGGGCCAGGTGGGTTAGGAGGGCCAGGTGGGTTAGGAGGGCTAGGAGGGCTAGGAGGGCTAGGAGGGCTAGGAGGGCCAGGTGGGTTAGGAGGGCTAGGAGGGCCAGGTGGGTTAGGAGGGCTAGGAGGGCTAGGAGGGCCAGGTGGGTTAGGAGGGCCAGGTGGGTTAGGAGGGCTAGGAGGGCTAGGAGGGCTAGGAGGGCCAGGTGGGTTAGGAGGGCTAGGAGGGCTAGGAGGGCTAGTGTTTGAGATGGACAGAGGATAGTAACTATCAACTGACTGAAGTCAACTGGTAGAATAGTCTCCTGACAGAGGATAGTAAATATCAACTGGTAGAATAGTCTCCTGACAGAGGATAGTAAATATCAACTGGTAGAATAGTCTCCTGACAGAGGATAGTAAATATCAACTGGTAGAATAGTCTCCTGACAGAGGATAGTAAATATCAACTGGTAGAATAGTCTCCTGCATATTGCATATAATAAATTAAATACTGCTTGACAAAATGCAACATTTGGGTCACATAAACCTTCGTAAACGTTTGGCCTATGTACCGTCATCATGCCATCCAGCATGCCCGTCTCTGGTTTGGGCGGGGCCTGCTGGCGCTCCATGGACCACTTGTCGACCACGGAGGCGACCTGTGGGTTGTCTATGTTGAGGAGGCGGAACCCGGTCATGTTCACACCACTGTACCGGTACGGCTCCAGGTCCAGAGCAAACAGGTCCTGAGAGAAAACACCTGGAGTTAGTAACTAGCAGGTCCTGAGAGAAAACACCTGGAGTTGGTAACTAGCAGGTCCTGAGTGAAAACACCTGGAGTTGGTAACTAGCAGGTCCTGAGTGAAAACACCTGGAGTTAGTAACTAGCAGGTCCTGAGTGAAAACACCTGGAGTTAGTAACTAGCAGGTCCTGAGAGAAAACACCTGGAGTTAGTAACTAGCAGGTCCTGAGAGAAAACACCTGGAGTTAGTAACTAGGTATTTTTTGCATGGTCAGTCAGGGGTCACAAAGTCAAATAATGTGGTCAGGGTAATCCTCAAAATGATTGTCCTTTCACCCCTAACTATAATCATCAAAATGATTGACCTTTCAAAGGATATACTCAGACTCAAAACAGTGGGAGAAGAATGTAATATGTAATACCATGGCATTTGAGAAAAGTACACATATTACTATTCCATCAGGTTTCAACACACCTGTTTGGTTTGAACTGAGTTCATCACCAGTCTTTATATTACGCTTATAGGCCGTGTCCGAATACCCCTACATGAGTTCAACATTTTAGGCATTTTGGGTAAGTGAAAAAAAAATGTTTTATAGTAAGTGAAATGTCTAAAATGTTGTATGCTTTAAATGCCAGTATGTCATACTTATTAATGCTTTTCAAATTCTCTGCACACTATTGAGGAAGAGCATCATATTTTGAAACCCACGTGTTTGGCAATAGCTGATAATCAGCTTAGGGGGCGCGCTGTACCAAAATGAACCAATGGCGGGAATCAATGCAATTGCACATTAGACGAGGCATTCTCAGTAGGATTAACTTAGAACTCTGATATGTGTTACTTACTGCATTCATTTTGACTCAACAGTGCGTTCTAAATAGTATGTATTACGATTAGTAGACTGTATGCCGTTTAGACATTCGAGTAATAAAACAATGTTCCTACCAGAGTAGTGAAGAAGAAGTGGTAGTACTCAGTCATCATTCCCATGGACATGATCTGTAGAGGGGAAGGAGAGAGAGATTGAGTCCCAAATGGCACCCTATTCCCTATATAGTGCATTACTTTTGACCAAGACCCATAGGGCTTTGGTCAAAAGAAGTATACTATATAGGAAATAGGGTGCTATTTGGCACGAAGAGAGAGACACAGCTCAGCTCACACCACTAGTGTTCTGCCCAAGCCAGCACAAATCACACTTACTAGCATCAGCTCTGTCCATCCATGACTACAGCCATACGCTGGGCCCACTGCAAATTACACACATCCTCCGTTTCTAGCAGAGGCTCATTTTGTTTGGTTTGCTCGCTGTGCATTTACATGTCTGAATGAGTAATAAATGTCTCAATTGGTATACATTCGTGTGGCGTTTCCGTTAATCTGTTTTACAGCCACTGGTTTTAAATGTGTGTGTCTGAATAGAAACAAGCTCGGTTTGGCTTTAGAAATGAACATAGGATTTCTGCAGGGGATAGAAAATCGACTAATCTGTCTGGCCACAAAATCAAACTGGAATTGTGTTTAAGAGGAGAGGAGAGGAGAGGAGAGGAGAGGAGAGGAGAGGAGAGGAGAAATGAAGGGAACTTTTCCTCACCTGTTTGAGTATGTCTGCGGAGGTCTGGTAGGAACAGTCGAAGATGACGTAAAACTCTTTCCCCTTCTTCATCTCCTTCAGTAACGGCCGGGCATCTTTACTCTCTGTCGGCAGCTGGCGAATCTTAATCTTGATGCTGTACCTGGACGGAGCTTTGATCAGCTCCTGAAGACGAATTAACCCTGGGACAGAGAAAGGAAATACAGAAATATGTTATGGATAAAGGGGCTTTGCAAAACCGATCCTGATTAAAAGCAGATTAAAGATGCAGTCCTTAAAAACTTACAAATTCGTAACATATACAAAGCAGTAAATTCAATGTCACCTTTCAGATCAGATAATGTGTTTAAGAGATGAGTATAGGAGGAAACCAAACTCCAATATTAATATCTGACATGACCAGAGAGGAAATGCATCTGGAGAGAAATCTTATTATAGATGGCATCCTATTAACTACACTGAGTGTACAAAACATTAGGAACACCTGCTCTTTCCATGACAGGCTGACAAGGTTAATCCAGGTGAAAGGTATGATCCCTTATTGATGTCACTTGTTAAATCCACTTCAATCAGTGTAGATGACGGGGAGGAGACAGGTTAAAGAAGGATTTCTAAGCCTTGAGACAATTGAGACATGAATTGTGAATGTGTGCCATTCAGAGGGTGAATTGGCAAGACAAAATATTTAAGTGCCTTTGAACGGGGTATGGTAGTAGGTAACAGGCACACCGGTTTGAGTGTGTCAAGAACTACAACGCTGCTGGGTTTTTCACGCTTAACGGTTTTCCATGTGTATCAAGAATGGTCCACCACCCAAAGGACATCCAGCCAACTTGACACAACTGTGGGAAGCATTGGAGTCAACATGGGCCAGCATCCCTGTGGAACACTTTGCCCCAATGAATTAAGGCTGTTCTGTGGAACGCTTTGCTCCAATGAAGTATGATGGTAAAGGGAATGTTTAGAGAGAGTATGATGGTAGAGGGAATGTTTAGAGAGAGTATGATGGTAGAGGGAATGTTTAGAGAGAGTATGATGGTAGAGGGAATGTTTAGAGAGAGTATGATGGTAGAGGGAATGTTTAGAGAGAGTATGATGGTAGAGGGAATGTTTAGAGAGAGTATGATGGTAGAGGGAATGTTTAGAGAGAGTATGATGGTAGAGGGAATGTTTAGAGAGAGTATGATGGTAGAGGGAATGTTTAGAGAGAGTATGATGGTAGAGGGAATGTTTAGAGAGAGTATGATGGTAGAGGGAATGTTTAGAGTATGATGGTAGAGGGAATGTTTAGAGAGAGTATGATGGTAGAGGGAATGTTTAGAGTATGATGGTAGAGGGAATGTTTAGAGTATGATGGTAGAGGGAATGTTTAGAGAGAGTATGATGGTAGAGGGATTGTTTAGAGTATGATGGTAGAGGGAATGTTTAGAGAGAGTATGATGGTAGAGGGAATGTTTAGAGAGAGTATGATGGTAGAGGGATTGTTTAGAGTATGATGGTAGAGGGAATGTTTAGAGTATGATGGTAAAGGGAATGTTTAAAGTATGATGGTAGAGGGATTGTTTAGAGTATGATGGTAGAGGGATTGTTTAGAGTATGATGGTAGAGGGAATGTTTAGAGTATGATGGTAGAGGGAATGTTTAGAGTATGATGGTAGAGGGAATGATTAGAGTATGATGTTAGAGGGAATGTTTAGAGTATGATGGTAGAGGGATTGTTTAGAGTATGATGGTAGAGGGAATGTTTAGAGTATGATGGTAGAGGGAATGTTTAGAGTATGATGGTAGAGGGAATGTTTAAAGTATGATGGTAGAGGGATTGTTTAGAGTATGATGGTAGAGGGATTGTTTAGAGTATGATGGTAGAGGGAATGTTTAGAGTATGATGGTAGAGGGATTGTTTAGAGTATGATGGTAGAGGGAATGTTTAGAGTAGGATGGTAGAGGGCAGTTTAATCAAGGTGGGATTGATTAAAAGTGCCTTCAGAAATTATTCATACCCATGTTTGTTGTGTTACAGCCTGAATTCAAGATGTATTAAAAATTGATTGTTTTTCTCACCCATCTAAACACAATATCACATAATCACAAAGAAAACATTTTGCAGTGATTACATCTTCTTTCTGGGTAAGTCTCTAAGAGTTTTGCACACCTGGATTGTACAATATTTGCACATTATTATATTTAAAATGTTTCAAGCTCTGTCAAGTTAGTTGTTGATCATTGGTAGACTGCCATTTTCAAGTCATGCCATAGATTTTCAGGCTAATTTAACATACTACACTGTATGTTTTTTTTTTTTTCATTTTTATTCCTGTATTTATGAATAATGGTAGAATACTGTGAAATTCCAGGGATAAACTTATATTTAACTTTCATTGGTGTAGAATAATTGGAAATGTCAGTAAATGCGAAATACATTAAACTTCCTGTATTTTTACAGACATGCATCCCTTTTCCACAACAATAAATTGTAGAAATACAGTAATATACATTATAAAGAAAACACTAAATGTACCATTGTTTTATGAATATTTACTTTAGTTTTACATTCTAAATGAAGATAATTCTAGTAAAAAAAACTGTCTGATGTTTATAAACAGTAATAAACTATGCAAGAGAATGTAAAAAGACTGCTGTCATCTGTGATTGTACTGATATGGATCACTACATTACAAACATTAACTGCATTCTACCTTGACTCTCAGGTAAAAGACCATGCTATATTGCAATTTTTTGACATTAATATCACCACTTCAGCAATTTCGTCCTCATCAGAGTATGATTCATTGTGATTATTCACAAGTCACCATCCTCTACATCACTCTTCCAAACTATTAAAAAGGTTAGTGAAATTAAAGACTAGTCAATATTTCACATTGCGTTTCCATTAAAAACAGTTTGACATCGAATCAGAAAGACGCGCCATTCAAACGCCCGCGCGCACACAACTGGCGCCAACTGAATGCAGCAGTTTGGCACGTGCATTGATAGGAGAGCGGATAGCTATCATACCAAGGTGAGCATTACCACCAAACGTTTGCTTAATTGTTTAACATAAAGTTTAAATAGTTGACGAAATTGCTAGATGTGAAGCTCATTAACGTTGTGCTGTATTTGCTAGCTAACATCGTGGGGTTTTGTGGTTGGCTGCTCACACGCTAATACTACCCGAGCTAGCTACCAACCAGACCTTGGCTAGCTAGCAGCAAGCCAGCTAAGATAAGATAAGCAAACGTTTTTTTGTAAGATATGTTGACAGTTGACGTGTTATAAATTCAGAATTTTGATGCATTGACATTCAGCTATTTAGCTAGATTGCTAGCTGCATTTCATAACCGCGCTAATCTTGCTATCTAGGTAGTAATCTAATCCCACCTGATAACATGTGTTTTTCTCTCTCTTTCTCCTTCAACAGTTACTTGAATTGGAATTGAGGAAATTCCATGCAATCCTCAAACTGAAGTAAGATTCATAGCTAGTTTAGTTTAGTTTAGCTGGAGACTACCATCTCCCTCACTAACTTTAAGCATCAGCTGTCAGAGCTGCTTATCAATCACTGCACCTGTATACAGCCCTTCTGTAAATAGCCCACACTACTACCTCATCCCCATAATGTTATTTTTGCTCATTTGCACTCCAGTATCTCTATTTGCACATCATCTGCACATCTATCAGTCCCGTGTAAATGCTAATTTGTAATTTATTTCGCCACTATGGCCTATTTATTGTCCTACCTTCCTAATCTTACTCCATTTTGCACTACATTTGCACACACTGTACATAGATGTTCTATTGTGTTATTGATTGTACGTTTGTTTATCCCATGTGTAACTCTGTGTTGTTGTTTTTGTCAGTTTGCTTTGTCTTGGCCAGGTCGATGTTGTAAATGAGAACTTGTTCTCAACTGGCCTACCTGGTTAAATAAAGGTGAAATAAAAATAAAATAAATTGTAATCTAGCAAATCAGAAAGATACACTTCGGTAGTTAATTGGAACCTAGATAAAAATCTACAAGATACTTGTAACAACAAAGGGAAAAAAAATAATTTAAATATAGAAAAATTAGGAACATGTCAGGTCTTTCCAAAGAATTGGCATGTGGCCTCACTGTTAAAATGTTACAAGGTTATGTGGATCATCAGTCATTACACCGACATGAAGCTAATGCTGCATGGTTAGCTGCGAATCTCAGTTTACAAAATATAATGCTTTTAAAAGTCATATGCGTCGTCATCATCATAGAGAGTCTGCTGTATCACAATGTGACATGATGCAAGGACCGTTTACATGTGAAAATTGTCATTGTCAGAAACAATGCCTTGATCTGAAGGATCTTCTTGCTCATCTAAGGTCACATGTTTCAAAAAGAGAAAAGGTGAAATGCCCGTTCAGAGACTGTGGCAAAGCCTTTACATTAAGGTCCTCTTTTACCTCCCACATCTCAAGGCAGCATGGGTAATGCTACAGCTGCACATGTCGGTTCATTCAGTGAGTTCTCATGGTGATGCTGAAAGGCTGTTCGGTGTAGATCTTATCGATGAAGGGCCAGAGGATATACTGAACCCAGCTCTTATAAAAAGTATGTATATAAAACATCTGCATGTTTTACATGAAGTTACAGGCCAAGTATCTAATTCCCTCTTAAGATACAAATGATTGTTGATGAGATTAATCTTCTTAATGGACTTAGTCATCAGTCCACTCAAGATCAATTCAAGGTTGCCCTTCAGTCTAATACTAACTGGACAGAGTCAGACACAGATTTGCATGCATGCATATTTTATACTTTAGTATACTTATAATACAGGATTGGTCATAGCATTTTAATACACTTAAACTATATTCCTAATTTAAACTAATAGCTTATTTTAAGTGTACCGAAATGCTATTTGTAATCCTGTATTAAACGTATTGTGACCGGCCTGCATAACAATAAAGCAGGACAAGTGGAAAAGGAACGAGACAAAAAGAACCAAGGGCAATTTAAAGTGTTTAAAATGAAATAAACAAGGCGTTTAATTTCCAAATAAACAAGTAAACTTATCTCTCTGACCATTAAAGGAAATAAAATAAACAGTAAACCAATATGCACTATAAGAAACAAAAAGGAGACTTAACAGAAGCTATACTGATGAATATGAGGAGAGGAGTCTGACTCCTGTCAGGTTTTTGTGAAGTCTGAAGCTATACTGATGAATATGAGGAGAGGAGTTTGACTCCTGTCAGGTTGTTGTGAGGTCTGAAGCTATACTGATGAATAAGAGGAGAGGAGTCTGACTCCTGTCAGGTTGTTGTGAGGTCTGAAGCTATACTGATGAATATGAGGAGAGGAGTCTGACTCCTGTCTGGTTGTTGTGAGGTCTGAAGCTATACTGATGAATATGAGGAGAGGAGTCTGACTCCTGTCAGGTTGTTGTGAGGTCTGAAGCTATACTGATGAATATGATGAGAGGAGTCTGACTCCTGTCAGGTTGTTGTGAGGTCTGAAGCTATACTGATGAATATGAGGAGAGGAGTCTGACTCCTGTCAGGTTGTTGTGAGGTCTGAAGCTATACTGATGAATAGGGCCGACTCTATTCTCTGTATATATCAATGATGTCGCTCTCGCTGCTGGTGACTCTCTGATCCATCTCTACGCAGACGACACCATTCAGTATACATCTGGCCCCTCTTTGGACACTGTGTTAACAAACCTCCAAACAAGCTTCAATGCCATACAACACTCCTTCCATGGCCTCCAACTGCTATTAAACGCTAGTAAAACTAAATGTATGCTTTTCAATCGAACGCTACCCGCACCCGCCCACCGGACTATCATCACTACTCTCGACTGGTCTTACTTAGAATACCTAGGTGTCTGGTTAGACTGTAAACTCTTCTTCCAGACTCACATTAATCATCTCCAATCCAAAATTAAATCTAGAATCGGCTTCCTATTTCGCAACAAAGCCTCCTTCACTCATGCTGCCAAACATGCCCTCATAAAACTGACTATCCTACCGATCCTGGACTTCAGCGATGTCATTTACAAAATAGCCTCCAACACTCTACTCAACAAACTGGATGTAGTCTATCACAGTGCCATCCGTTTTGTTACCAAAGCCACATATACTACCCACCACTGCGACCTGTACGCTCTCGTTGGCTGGCCCTCACTACATATTCGTTGCCAAATCCACTGGCTCCAGGTCATCTATAAGTCTTTGCTAGGTAAATCCCCGCCTTATCTCAGCTCGCTGGTCACTATATCAACACCCACTCGTAGCATGCGCTCCAACAGGTATATTTCACTGGTAATCCCCAAAGCCAACACCTCCTTTGGTCGCCATTCCTTCCAGCACCCAATATACTTTCTGGTGAAAAAACATTGTTTTTGTAAATTCTGAAGGAATGGCGGCCAAAAGAGGTGTTGGCTTTGGGGATGACCAGTGAAATGAGGTGGTTTGGTAAGAAAATGCCCCTCTCCCCACAGGTGTGATTACTACCTCTGAGGGTTTAGAGCTTGAGGTAGTCACATCATACAAGTACTTGGGAGTATGGCTGGACGGTACACTGTCCTTCTCTCAGCACATATCAAAGCTGCAGGCTAAAGTTAAATCTAGACTTGGTTTCCTCTATCGTAATCGCTCCTCTTTCACCCCAGCTGCCAAACTAACCCTGATTCAGATGACCATCCTACCCATGCTAGATTACGGAGACATAATTTATAGATCGGCAGGTAAGGATGTTCTCGAGCGGTTAGATGTTCTTTACCATTCAGCCATCAGATTTTCCACCAATTCTCTTTATATGACACATCACTGCACTCTATACTCCTCTGTAAACTGGTTATCTCTGTATACCCGTCACAAGACCCACTGGTTGATGCTTATTTATAAAACCCTCTTAGGCCTCACTCCCCCCTATCTGAGATATCTACTGCAGCCCTCATCCTCCACATACAACACCCGTTCTGCCAGTCACATTCTGTTAAAGGTCCCCAAAGCACACACATCCCCCGTCCCCGCAGGCCCCCGTCCCCGCAGGTCTTTTGCCTTTTGGTAGGCCTTCATTGTAAATAAGAATTTGTTAACTGACTTGCCTAGTTAAATAAAGGTTAAATAAAAAATAAATAAAATATTACTCACCAGTTGCGTCCTCGTAAACCACGGTGACTGTCTTCCACTTGTAGTACTGTACGATGTCCAGTATGGCTCTGCTGATGGAGGTGTACTCTGGGTACAGGTTGATGTAGAAGCTGTCCTTGTTGTCCACAGAGGGGTGTTTCCACCGGGTCTGAATGTGGGGCACCTTAGGCGGGACATAAATACAATGTTAATTTTTCATCAATGTGATGATATGTTAAGTGATGTTATGTCATGTGATCATTTGTTTTGTGAGGCACCTTAGGAGGGACATAAATATATATTTTTTTAAATCCTCGAGGACCACATTAGAAATAAGCTTAACACTTTCATGTGTTCTCCTCTGGGATTTCTTTGTACTTTTTAAATGGTTTTAAACAGTACAAATTGTTTTACCCAAAAATCAATCAGTCAATCAATCAACCAATCAATTTAAACAATGTTATGTGATGGCGGGTTTTGTTGTGTGATAGTATGTTATGTAATGTGATAGTGTGTTAGGTAACGTGATCGTGTCTCACCTCCAGAGCATTGCAGATGGACTGGACAGCACTGACAGAGGAGCTGTGAGAGGGACCAAACACCGCCCCAACACCCAGAGCCAACTGGTCACAGGCTGAGAAGGGACAGTAGAGAGGGACTGTTATAGGCTACATCCCAAATCGCACCTTATTACCTTCAGATACTTTTCAGAAAGTATACACACCCCTTGACTTTTCCACATTTTGTTTTGTTCCAGCCTGAAGAATTTTTCAAAGAATGATGTGCAAATATTGTACAATCCAGGTGTGGAAAGCTCTTGGAGACTTATCTAGAAAGACTCACAGCTGTAATCGCTGCCTAAGGTGATTCTAACATACACTACAGTTCAAAACTTTGGGGTCACTTAGAAATGTCACTTAGAAATGTCCAAATTTTTCTATCTGTTAAAATAACATCAAATTGATCAGAAATACAGCGTAGACATTGAAAACTGTTGTGCTGATTAAAGAAGCAATAAAACTGTCCTTCTTTAGACTAGTTGAGTATCTGGAGCATCAGCATTTGTGGGTTCGATTACAGGCTCAAAATGGCCAGAAACAAATAACTTTCTTCTGAAACTCGTTAGTCTATTCTTGTTCTGAGAAATGAAGGCTATTCCATGCGAGAAATTGCCAAGAAAGTGAAGATCTTGTACAACACTGTGTACTACTCCCTTCACAGAACAGCGCAAACGGGCTCTAACCAGAATAGAAAGAGGAGTGGGAGGCCCCGGTGCACAACTGAGCAAGAGGACAAGTACATTAGAGTGTCTAGTTTGAGAAACAGACACCTCACAAGTCCTCAACTGGCAGCTTCATTAAATAGTATCCGCAAAACACCAGTCTCAACGTCAACAGTGAAGAGACGACTCCGGGATGCTGGTCTTCTAGGCAGAGTTGCAAAGAAAAAGCCATATCTCAGACTGGCCAATAAAAAGAAAAGATTAAGATGGGCAAACACAGACACTGGACAGAGGAAGATATGGCTTCATCCCGGAGCCGCCTGTTGACGTTGAGACTGGTGTTTGGTGATTGACACAACAAGTCAAATACTGTGAATACTTTTTGAAGTTACTGTATATAGTTCATTACTTTTGACCAGGGCCCTATCGGGATGCAGACAGATTTGACCAGGGCCCAATGGGGATGCAGACAGAGATTTGACCAGGGCCCTATGGGGACGCAGACAGATTTGACCAAGGCCCGACGGGGATGCAGACAGAGATTTGACCAGGGCCCTATGGGGATGCAGACAGAGATTTGACCAGGGCCCTATGGGGATGCAGACAGAGATTTGACCAGGGCCCATAGGAAATATGGTGCCACTTGGGATAAAGCAATTGACAATGTAAAAATACAATAGCAACCATCCTTACCTCTTCTGGAGGCTTCGAAGCTGTCGAAGAGGTTTATTCTCTGGATGTCATAGGTCAGGGTGGTGTTGGGCATTAAGGTCCGGTTCCTGTTGATGTTTGTCGCAGCAAATTTAAAGGCCAGCTCCTCCACACTAATGGGCTCATTCTCAAGGGTCTCAAAGATACCCCCTGGAGAAACCGCAGAGAGAAGAGGGCCGGAAGAAGAAGAAGAAGAAGAATGAGTAGTATGTATTATTTTGTATCATTATCTGTCATTATCATTCACTTATGCCTTTGTCACAAAGGCAGTCTACTTTGTAGAGCAAAGCTCCAACCTTAAGTTGTGTAACGTGTCCCATACTCTCAAGACGTTTCATCACACAGTGCCACTGAATGACCAACCAGCTCAATATTTTGGCAAAGCTTTTGAACAAATTAGTGACATTGAGAAAAAGTAGTCAATGAACAACGTTTACTGTAGAGATCTGGGGGACTTTGTTGTGGCATATAGGCACAGGAGCTAGTGGAATTATATTAGGGTGGAAGATGGGGGTAAACATTCAAGATGCCAAACACCAAACACAATTATCTTGACACACATTCAGAGCTCTTCCTCCATCCTTAATTCTCCAACAGTCAGCTCAGTATAAATTTATAATCCACTCCCAACCATGAACTGTCCTGCTCCTTCACTCCCAACCCAATACCCAGAACCGTCCTGCTCCTTCACTCCCAACCCAATTCCCAGAACCGTCCTGCTCCTTCACTCCCAACCCAATACCCTGAACCGTCCTGCTCCTTCACTCCCAACCCAATACCCAGAACCATCCTACTCCTTCACTCCCAACCCAATACCCAGAACCGGCCTACTCCTTCACTCCCAACCCAATACCTGAACCGTCCTGCTCCTTCACTCCCAACCCAATACCCAGAACCGTCCTGCTCCTTCACTCCCAACCCAATACCCTGAACCGTCCTGCTCCTTCACTCCCAACCCAATACCCAGAACCGTCCTACTCCATCACTCCCAACCCAATACCCAGAACCATCCTACTCCTTCACTCCCAACCAAATA
This sequence comes from Thymallus thymallus, assembly GCA_023634145.1. Lineage (NCBI taxonomy): Eukaryota > Metazoa > Chordata > Actinopteri > Salmoniformes > Salmonidae > Thymallus > Thymallus thymallus. The sequence goes on along the minus strand of CM042378.1, from coordinate 34,207,559 downwards.
CCCTGAACCGTCCTGCTCCTTCACTCCCAACCCAATACCCAGAACCATCCTACTCCTTCACTCCCAACCCAATACCCAGAACCGTCCTGCTCCTTCACTCCCAACCCAATACCTGAACCGTCCTGCTCCTTCACTCCCAACCCAATACCCAGAACCGTCCTGCTCCTTCACTCCCAACCCAATACCCTGAACCGTCCTGCTCCTTCACTCCCAACCCAATACCCAGAACCATCCTACTCCATCACTCCCAACCCAATACCCAGAACCATCCTACTCCTTCACTCCCAACCCAATACCCAGAACCGTCCTACTCCTTCACTCCTAACCCAATACCCTGAACCGTCCTACTCCTTCACTCCCAACCCAATACCCAGAACCATCCTACTCCTTCACTCCCAACCCAATACCCAGAACCGTCCTGCTCCTTCACTCCCAACCCAATACCCTGAACCGTCCTACTCCTTCACTCCCAACCCAATACCCAGAACCATCCTTCTCCTTCACTCCTAACCCAATACCCAGAACCGTCCTACTCCTTCACTCCCAACCCAATACCCAGAACTGTCCAGCTCCTTCACTCCCAACCCAATACCCTGAACCGTCCTACTCCTTCACTCCCAACCCAATACCCAGAACCATCCTACTCCTTCACTCCCAACCCAATACCCAGAACCATCCTACTCCTTCACTCCCAACCCAATACCCAGAACCATCCTACTCCTTCACTCCCAACCCAATACCCAGAACCGTCCTGCTCCTTCACTCCCAACCCAATACCCAGAACCGTCCTGCTCCTTCACTCCCAACCCAATACCCAGAACCGTTCTGCTCCTTCACACCACACTTTAGTTTTCCCCTCTCACTTTGGAGATGGTGTCATGTGACCTACTGACTGTTTAAAATGAGAGGGAGAACTCATGCCAAAGAGTCCTGCTGCAGCTGGTACCATTGATAGGTTTGTAAAGGAGAAGAGAGGAGAGGGGGGAGGGGATGGGGAGGGGAGAGGAGAGGAGGGGAGGGGAGGAGTGGCGGGAGGCATGGGTGCAGGAAGAGGGAAGCGAAGCAGGGTGAGTTAAAGGGTTTAGCCGCAGCTACAGCCACAGCCAGCTAGAGCCAGCCGCAGCTACCCAGAGCCACAACCAGCCACAGCCACAGCTAGCCAGAGCCACAGCCACAGCTAGCCAGAGTCAGAGCCAGCCACAGCTACCCAGAGCCACAACCAGCCACAGCCACAGCCACAGCTAGCCAGAGCCACAGCCACAGCCACAGCTAGCCAGAGTCAGAGCCAGCCACAGCTACCCAGAGCCACAACCAGCCACAGCCACAGCCGCAGCTACCCAGAGCCACAACCAGCCACAGCCACAGCTAGCCAGAGTCACAGCCACAGCTAGCCAGAGTCAGAGCCAGCCACAGCTACCCAGAGCCACAACCAGCCACAGCCACAGCTAGCCAGAGCCACAGCCACAGCTACCCAGAGCCACAACCAGCCACAGCCGCAGCTACCCAGAGCCACAACCAGCCACAGCCACAGCTAGCCAGAGCCACAGCCACAGCTAGCCAGAGTCAGAGCCAGCCACAGCTACCCAGAGCCACAACCAGCCACAGCCACAGCTAGCCAGAGCCACAGCCACAGCTACCCAGAGCCACAACCAGCCACAGCCACAGCCGCAGCTACCCAGAGCCACAACCAGCCACAGCCACAGCTAGCCAGAGCCACAGCCACAGCTACCCAGAGCCACAACCAGCCACAGCCACAGCTACCCAGAGCCACAGCCACAGCTACCCAGAGCCACAACCAGCCACAGCCACAGCTAGCCAGAGCCACAGCCACAGCTACCCAGAGCCACAACCAGCCACAGCCACAGCTAGCCAGAGCCACAGCCACAGCCAGAGCCACAGCCACAGCCACAGCCACAGCCACAGCTAGCCAGAGTCAGAGCCGGCCACAGCTAGCCAGAGTCAGAGCCAGAGCCAGAGCAAGCATTGTGGTTATGTTACTCCAGCGTTGTGGTTATGTTACGCCAGCTTTGTGGTTGTGTTACTCCAGCATTGTGGTTATGTTACTCCAGCTTTGTGGTTATGTTACTCCAGCATTGTGGTTATGTTACTCCAGCCATGCAACAATAGTCATTTATACCTCCTGCATCCCAAATGACACCCTATTCCCTTTATATTGCAGTACTTTCAATCAAAAGTAGTGCCCTACTGTATATAGGGAATAGGGTGTCATTTGAGACACAGACACAGTGTTTTACACCCAGGGTTTAAAGGGTGGAATGGTGTGGAAAACATCTAGTTAAATCCAGGGAAATTAAATACCATCACCATCTGCATTACATGACCAGGCTAGATTAAGAATGTGTGTTTTATTCCCTTCATAGTGCACTACTTTTGACCAGGATCTATGTAGGTCATTGGGTGCCATTTGGGATACACCCTCAGTCTCTGTTGAGAATGCCTGTGCACATTCTGATGATCCACAGTCAGCATTACTGGTAGCATTACTGGTAGACAGAAATAAAGCTGTAGGATATACTCAGTACGGTGATGATCACATTCAGAACCAGCCAGACAAAGACACACGCTCACACTTAGTAATAGGATATGACAGTAGTGTTCTGAGACCTGATAACCAATAGCTCTATAATATAGACATCATCTCAACGCTATCTTGGCATTAGGTCACATGATCAGAACGTTTAGGAATAGTACTTAATTATACTGCAGCTGTATTGTAGTGGTGGACAGATGTAGCGGTGTGGAGCTGAAGTGACGAAATCAGTCTGATTTACTCGGCTTCACTCGGCTTCACTCATCTTCACTCATCTTCACTCAACTTCACTGAGAAAGCCTTGTCCCGGCTCCCCAGTCACTGGTTGCGTCCCAAATGGCACCCTATTCCGTACATATAGCACTGCTTTTGACCAGAGCCCTAAACCTACTGTTCAGTTAAAACGTATGCAGTAAGCAACACATATCAACATAATACTCATTCATACTGAGGTGTCATCTAATACACAATTCAGATTATTATCTGTTGTCGAACACACCTGGGTGTAAAATAAACAGTTCTATTCCTCAACAGTGTGCAGAGAATTTTACTAGATAAAAAGCTGAAATTAGTACGACATACTGGCATTTAAAGTATAGGCCTACTCGATTTCGCATACTCAAACGGCCTACTATTTAGGACTTAAGTACGGGTATTTGGACATGGCCAAGATCTCCTTCAAAAAGCTAAGGCAGTGAAATAAAGTTAATAGCTTTAAGTAGGTCTGAGTAAGTAGGTATTTTTCTAGTTTCTGTATAAAATTGTAGTATATCAGTACTGTTAAGGACTTTAAAAAGTATTGTTTAAGCGTTTTAATATATGAGTCCTGGTTCATCAGAATCTGTAACAGCAAGGTTTCCAGCGTAAAGTCTATGTATGCGTCCCAAATGGCACCCTATTCCCTATGTAGTGCACAAATTTTGCACCAGGACCCATATGTCTATTTGGGACGCAATCATCTGTAACAGAACTCTGTTACAGATTTTTACACTAAGGTTTATGAGAAGGTTATTTCAAAAAGGTCTGCATCACTCTTCTGTCCTCCTCTCTCCTCTCCTCTCTACTCCTCCTCTCTCCTCCTCTCCTCTCTCCTCCTCGTCTACTCCTCCTCTCTCTTCCTCTCCTCCTCTTCTGTCCTCTTCTCCTCTCTCCTCCTCTCTACTCCTCCTCTCGTCTACTCCTCCTCCTCTATCCTCCTTTCCTCTCTTCTCCTCTCCTCCTCTCTCCTCCTCCTCTCATCTACTCCTCTCTCTTCCTCTCCTCCTCTTCTGTCCTCCTCTCTTCTCCTCTCTCCTCCTCGTCTACTCCTCCTCTCCCTCTCCTCCTCTTCTGTCCTCTCTCCTCTCTCCTCCTCTCTACTCCTCCTCTCTCCTTTCTCCTCTCCTCCTCTCTCCTCCTCTTTCCTCCTCTCTCCTAGAAATCTCCTGCTTGTCCACCTCAGCAAAACACTGTAACCACTAGAATACTAGTGCTATACGCCTACTGTAATATAATTTTCTGTTCTGTTAATATGCCTACTGTAATGTAACTTTCTGTTCTGTTAACAGGCCTACTGTAATGTAACTTTCTGTTCTGTTAACAGGCCTACTGTAATGTAACTTTCTGTTCTGTTAACAGGCCTACTGTAATGTAACTTTCTGTTCTGTTAACAGGCCTACTGTAATGTAACTTTCTGTTCTGTTAACAGGCCTACTGTAATATAACTTTCTGTTCTGTTAACAGGCCTACTGTAATTGTCAGGTTCTGACTGTGGGTATGCCGCCAGGCATCTCTATGTTTGTCTGGTGGCTAAGGTCAGGGATTGACAGAGGAGAGGGTTCTGGAAAACTCTATGTTTGTGTTTTGTTGGTCCCCAAATAGAGGCAGCTGCCCTGCGTTGTCTCTAACTGGGGATCCTATTTAAGGTTCTTGCCTTCCCACCTGTCTGTGGGTTATTGTTGGTGTTTTCTGCAGAACAGTTTGTGGTTGCGTCTTTGTGTTGATTTGGTAAACTAATAAAGGAATGTCATTATACTTCGGCTCTGCGCCTCGTGTCCTGCCTTCGCCCCATGACAGTAAAGGAACTTCCTGCTCTTTTAATGGTATTTTGTGGATACTTTTTCAGAAACAGATGATTTCAATAAATCACTGACAGTGCAGTACAATGCTGTGGACTGGAACATTCTGTTGGGGCTGTGTTGGAGGCCTAGCAGAACACTTTAAAAGCAATTCCTCAGACTTCCGCAGAGATTGTGTTCATGCTAAGTACTATGGATGTCGGCTCAAGTGTAAGGTCAGGATTCAATCCAAGCACTCTAGTCGACAATGCAGCTTTTAAAGGGAATGTAATTTGCGAAGATTGCATTCAAGGTAAACGCTGCAGTTATTCGCTCTATAGGAAATTACCTTTACAGATGGAATCCTTAATTGGTGAAAGTGCCACGTTGTTTGGGACATTGCAACAACAACGAAGTTACTACAAACAACCAACACTGTTCTTTTCCGTTATAATAATAGGACAGCAGAATATGCAACGCTGCTGAATGCTCCTCCTACGTTTCATCCACAAAACCACAACAACAATAAAAGCAGTAGAGTGAACAGTGGATGTATCTCTAATAAATATTTCATATTTAAATGTCAAACACAACATAGAGCAGTTTCAGACTGAATCCTAGACACCTCCTAGACAGCTCCTAGACAGCTCCTAGACAGCTCCTAGACACCTCCTAGACAGCTCCTAGACACCTCCTAGACAGTTCCTCCTATACAGCTCCTAGACACCTCCTAGACAGTTCCTCCTATACAGCTCCTAGACAGCTCCTAGACAGTTCCTAGACAGTTCCTCCTATACAGCTCCTAGACACCTCCTATACAGCTCCTAGACACCTCCTAGACACCTCCTTGACAGCTCCTAGACACCTCCTAGACACCTCCTAGACACCTCCTAGACAGTTCCTCCTAGACACCTCCTAGACAGTTCCTCCTAGACAGTTCCTCCTATACAGCTCCTAGACAGCTCCTAGACACCTCCTAGACAGTTCCTCCTAGACAGTTCCTCCTATACAGCTCCTAGACAGCTCCTAGACAGTTCCTAGACAGTTCCTCCTATACAGCTAGACACCTCCTATACAGCTCCTAGACACCTCCTAGACACCTCCTAGACAGTTCCTCCTAGACACCTCCTAGACAGTTCCTCCTAGACAGTTCCTCCTATACAGCTCCTAGACACCTCCTAGACAGTTCCTCCTAGACACCTCCTAGACAGTTCCTCCTAGACAGTTCCTCCTAGACAGCTCCTAGACACCTCCTAGACAGTTCCTCCTAGACAGTTCCTCCTAGACAGTTCCTCCTAGACACCTCCTAGACAGTTCCTCCTAGACACCTATTTGACAGCTCCTAGACACCTATTTGACAGCTCCTAGACACCTATTTGACAGCTCCTAGACACCTATTTGACACCTAGACACCTATTTGACAGCTCCTAGACACCTATTTGACACCTCCTAGACACCTATTAGACAGCTCCTCCTAGACACCTCCCAGACAGCTCCTCCTAGACACCTCCTAGACACCTCCCAGACAGCTCCTCTCAGACAGCTCCTCCTAGACAGCTCCTCCGAGACAGCTCCTCTCAGACAGCTCCTCCTAGACAGCTCCTCCTAAACAGCTCCTCCTAGACAGCTCCTCCTAGACAGCTCCTCCGAGACAGCTCCTCCCAGACATCTCATCCTAGACACCACCTAGACATCTCATCCTAGACACCTCCTAGACAATTCCTAGACACCACCTAAACATCTCCTAGACAATTCCTAGGCTCCTCCCAGACAGCTCCTCCCAGACAGCTCCTCCCAGACAGCTCCTCCTAGACAGCTCCTCCTAGACAGCTCCTCCTTGACAGCTCCTAGACAATTGCTAGACACCACCTAGACACCTCCTAGACAATTACTAGACACCTCCTAGACAGCTCCTCTTAGACACGTCATAGACAACTCCTAGACACCTTCTAGACATCTCCTCCTAGACAGCTCCTTCTAGACACTTCCTAGACACCTCCTAGACAGCTCCTAGACACCTTCTAGACATCTCCTCCTAGACAGCTCCTTCTAGACACCTCCTAGACAGCTCCTAGACACCTTCTAGACAGCTCCTTCTAGACAGCTCCTTCTAGACAGCTCCTCCTAGACAGCTCCTCCTAGACAGCTCCTCCTAGACAGCTCCTCCTAGACACCTCCTCCTAGACAGCTCCTCCTAGACAGCTCCTCCTAGACACCTCCTCCTAGACAGCTCCTCCTAGACACCTCCTCCTAGACAGCTCCTCCTAGACACCTCCTCCTAGACAGCTCCTCCTAGACACCTCCTCCTAGACAGCTCCTTCTAGACAGCTCCTTCTAGACAGCTCCTAGAAACAGTAATAAAGTCATGTGAAAAAGTAAGTACACCCCCTGGATATTTGGACAGATGGATATGTAAACTTCACTTCAACACTATTGACAGATAAAGGTTACCCAATTTAACAAATCACACAAAAAAAAAATGTGTTATGCAATTAAAATTAACAAAAATGCATTTTCCTTATGGGGAAAAAGTTAGTACACCCCAACCTTAACCATCACTTACAATGGCTAAAATTAGAATTATGTACCAAAACAAGTGCAAATGATTAGAAAACATTAGAGAGAAACTTCCAGCCTTCCATAAAGATAAGAAAATTGCTCTGGTTTGGTCTTAACCATATGGGTGTGTGGTAACACATCATACAAAGAACAAAAGACCTACCCGAGGCCCTCAGAAGAAAGATTGTTGATGCCAATGCCCAATTCGAAGTACATCATTCTACTGTCCGATGAAAATTCCAGACTACTGGCAAACTACCTAGGACAGGTCGTCCCACCAAAGTCAGCCCAAGAGCTGACCGAAAGATGCTCATAGACGTCTCTAAGAACCCCAGGGTAACATCAAGGGATCTACAGGCCTCTCTTGGATAGATAGATAGATAGATAGATAGATAGATAGATAGATAGATAGATAGATAGATAGATAGATAGATAGATAGATAGATAGATAGATAGATAGATAGATAGATAGATAGATAGATAGATAGATAGATAGATAGATAGATAGATAGATAGATAGATAGATAGATAGATAGATAGATAGATAGATAGGTACTCTATTGATCCCCCGGGGGGGAAATTTCTTGCAACATTCAATGTCGAATTGCATGGATACACTGTCAGAAAGAGACTGCACAAACTTGGCCTACATAGGAGATCAGGAAGGAAGAAGCCTCTGCTCTCAAAAAATTATATCAAGACACAACTGACTTTTGCCAGACAACACCTGGGTAAAGTCAGTTGTGTCTTGATATTATTTTTAAGAGGAGAGGCTTCTTCCTTCCTTCATTAATATGGATCTATATGTCATCTAGAAACACAGTACTATGTATCAACATGTCATCTAGAAACACAGTACTATGTATCAACATGTCATCTAGAAACACAGTAATATGTATCAACATGTCATCTAGAAACACAGTAATATGTATCAACATGTCATCTAGAAACACAGTAATATGTATCAACATGTCATCTAGAAACACAGTAATATGTATCAACATGTCATCTAGAAACACAGTAATATGTAATCAACATGTCATCTAGAAACACAGTAATATGTATCAACATGTCATCTAGAAACACAGTAATATGTATCAACATGTCATCTAGAAACACAGTAATATGTATCAACATGTCATCTAGAAACACAGTAATATGTATCAACATGTCATCTAGAAACACAGTAATATGTATCAACATGTCATCTAGAAACACAGTAATATGTATCAACATGTCATCTAGAAACACAGTAATATGTATCAACATGTCATCTAGAAACACAGTAATATGTAATCAACATGTCATCTAGAAACACAGTAATATGTATCAACATGTCATCTAGAAACACAGTAATATGTATCAACATGTCATCTAGAAACACAGTAATATGTATCAACATGTCATCTAGAAACACAGTAATATGTATCAACATGTCATCTAGAAACACAGTAATATGTATCAACATGTCATCTAGAAACACAGTAATATGTATCAACATGTCATCTAGAAACACAGTAATATGTATCAACATGTAATCTAGAAACACAGTAATATGTATCAACATGTCATCTAGAAACACAGTAATATGTATCAACATGTCATCTAGAAACACAGTAATATGTATCAACATGTCATCTAGAAACACAGTAATATGTATCTACATGTCATCTAGAAACACAGTAATATGTATCAACATGTCATCTAGAAACACAGTAATATGTATCAACATGTCATCTAGAAACACAGTAATATGTATCAACATGTCATCTAGAAACACAGTAATATGTATCAACATGTCATCTAGAAACACAGTAATATGTATCAACATGTCATCTAGAAACACAGTAATATGTATCAACATGTCATCTAGAAACACAGTAATATGTATCAACATGTCATCTAGAAACACAGTAATATGTATCAACATGTCATCTAGAAACACAGTAATATGTAATCAACATGTCATCTAGAAACACAGTAATATGTATCAACATGTCATCTAGAAACACAGTAATATGTATCAACATGTCATCTAGAAACACAGTAATATGTATCAACATGTCATCTAGAAACACAGTAATATGTATCAACATGTCATCTAGAAACACAGTAATATGTATCAACATGTCATCTAGAAACACAGTAATATGTATCAACATGTCATCTAGAAACACAGTAATATGTATCAACATGTCATCTAGAAACACAGTAATATGTAATCAACATGTCATCTAGAAACACAGTAATATGTATCAACATGTCATCTAGAAACACAGTAATATGTATCAACATGTCATCTAGAAACACAGTAATATGTATCAACATGTCATCTAGAAACACAGTAATATGTATCAACATGTCATCTAGAAACACAGTAATATGTATCAACATGTCATCTAGAAACACAGTAATATGTATCAACATGTCATCTAGAAACACAGTAATATGTATCAACATGTAATCTAGAAACACAGTAATATGTATCAACATGTCATCTAGAAACACAGTAATATGTATCAACATGTCATCTAGAAACACAGTAATATGTATCAACATGTCATCTAGAAACACAGTAATATGTATCTACATGTCATCTAGAAACACAGTAATATGTATCAACATGTCATCTAGAAACACAGTAATATGTATCAACATGTCATCTAGAAACACAGTAATATGTATCAACATGTCATCTAGAAACACAGTAATATGTATCAACATGTCATCTAGAAACACAGTAATATGTATCAACATGTCATCTAAAAACACAGTAATATGTATCAACATGTCATCTAGAAACACAGTAATATGTATCAACATGTCATCTAGAAACACAGTAATATGTATCAACATGTCATCTAGAAACACAGTAATATGTAATCAACATGTCATCTAGAAACACAGTAATATGTATCAACATGTCATCTAGAAACACAGTAATATGTATCAACATGTCATCTAGAAACACAGTAATATGTATCAACATGTCATCTAGAAACACAGTAATATGTATCAACATGTCATCTAGAAACACAGTAATATGTATCAACATGTCATCTAGAAACACAGTAATATGTATCAACATGTCATCTAGAAACACAGTAATATGTATCAACATGTAATCTAGAAACACAGTAATATGTATCAACATGTCATCTAGAAACACAGTAATATGTATCAACATGTCATCTAGAAACACAGTAATATGTATCAACATGTCATCTAGAAACACAGTAATATGTATCTACATGTCATCTAGAAACACAGTGATATGTATCAACATGTCATCTAGAAACACAGTAATATGTATCAACATGTCATCTAGAAACACAGTAATATGTATCAACATGTCATCTAGAAACACAGTAATATGTATCAACATGTCATCTAGAAACACAGTAATATGTATCAACATGTCATCTAAAAACACAGTAATATGTATCAACATGTCATCTAGAAACACAGTAATATGTATCAACATGTCATCTAGAAACACAGTAATATGTATCAACATGTCATCTAGAAACACAGTAATATGTATCAACATGTCATCTAGAAACACAGTAATATGTATCTACATGTCATCTAGAAACACAGTAATATGTAATCAACATGTCATCTAGAAACACAGAAAAAGTACTGTGTTGAGATTCATGTTTTGTCATCCCTTTCTTTAAAGGTGCACTATGCAGAAAACGCACCACCATTTCCTGGTTGCAATTGTTTTTATAGTTCGCCTAATTTCAGTTTATGTGACAAAACAAGCATAGAGAATGATGTAGAGAATCATTGTACCATATAAACCGCTGTGAAATATTTTTTCAATAACAAAAACAATATGTATTTTCAGCTGTTGGAAACTGGTGTACAAAACTGAAAGTAAAAGACGCAAAAACGAAACTTAAGAACGCGAAGCATATATATACCGCACATAGAACAGATCTACCGCTTTCAATGAGAATGACAGAACTAAAACTCACTCTTCTATGTGAATTTGGTCATGTCGCCCAAAAAGTTACATATTGCAGCTTTAAACTGATTCAGTTACAGCATTATGAGTTCCACCACAAGCAGACTATATTTGTCTAATCGTTGATTCATGTTTTTATTTCCTTGTACAGAATTACTGAGATGATGGTGAAAGTTTCATGAGCCAGCCAGACAATGCTCTGATGCTCATGCTATAGAATCCAGCCAGACAATGCTCTGATGCTCATGCTATAGAATCCAGCCAGACAATGCTCTGATGCTCATGCTATAGGATCCAGCCAGACAATGCTCTGATGTTCATGCTATAGGATCCAGCCAGACAATGCTCTGATGCTCATGCTATAGAATCCAGCCAGACAATGCTCTGATGCTCATGCTATAGAATCCAGCCAGACAATGCTCTGATGCTCATGCTATAGGATCCAGCCAGACAATGCTCTGATGTTCATGCTATAGGATCCAGCCAGACAATGCTCTGATGCTCATGCTATAGAAGCCAGCCAGACAATGCTCTGATGTTCATGCTATAGGAGCCAGCCAGACAATGCTCTGATGCTCATGCTATAGGATCCAGCCAGACAATGCTCTGATGCTCATGCTATAGGATCCAGCCAGACAATGCTCTGATGCTCATGCTATAGGATCCAGACAGAAAATGCTCTGATGCTCATGCTATAGGATCCAGCCAGACAATGCTCTGATGCTCATGCAATAGAAGCCAGCCAGACAATGCTCTGATGCTCATGCTATAGAAGCCAGCCAGACAATGCTCTGATGCTCATGCTATAGAAGCCAGCCAGACAATGCTCTGATGCTCATGCTATAGAAGCCAGCCAGACAATGCTCTGATGTTCATGCTATAGGAGCCAGCCAGACAATGCTCTGATGCTCATGCTATAGGATCCAACCAGACAATGCTCTGATGCTCATGCTATAGGATCCAGCCAGACAATGCTCTGATGCTCATGTTATAGGATCCAGCCAGACAATGCTCTGACTCAACAGTAGTGCACTACATAGGAAATAGGGTGCCATTTGAGACAGTCTTTCCCTTAGAGCAGTAGTCACCAACTGGTCGATCGCGATCGACTGGTCGATCTCCAAGGCATTCCTAGTCGATCGCCAAACATTTCTGTAAAAAAACCAATGATAAAGCCTTGGTTTCCTATTTATTTTATTCCTCTCGGGCTGTTGGCGGTAGGTGTACCCGATTCAGCTGCCCTGCGTGCCGGGTAGGCAAACTGTTGCCATTTTGAACCATTTCATGTGTCTGAAGGTACAAACTCTGCCTTCCCGGCGGGCCCGGAGAGAAAATCAAGTGCACTATAGGCCTTCCGCTGGTCATCGGATGGCTCAGATTACCGTGTCTGCAGTGACGTTACAGGCATAAAAGAAAGCTACAGCAAAGTTGATACTGTGAGATTTTAAAACCATGACTAGAGAGAGACTGTCGACGAATACAGCAAAGAGATTCTGTTTCTATGAGTGAGTTCATGTTTAAGTTCTGTCAACACTTTGTATTCAACCAATGCGTGTTCTTCCTGTTTCCATTCAGCGCTACAAGAAGCACTGCAGCAGTAATGAATGAGTAGGACAGTGTAGCGATTGGCTTGGGTTGTTATTATTAATTAAATTCAGCATCTTTTTTCATATTAATATTTCACTTTCTCTGTTCATAGGAGTAACAACGTAAATGTGTGCATGAGGCAGAAATAATGCGAAAGGGAGTGGACGGATGTTGAGAGGCGGACCCTCAGTCTGCTGCTCTCTCCCTCCGCTGAGACTGACCATCAGATGCAGGCACCATCAGCCCCGTAAAATACAAATAAATAGCAAATTATTTAAATGTATAGTCGCTCAGCTGTGCCTTGCAAATAATACAACGACGGATCTATTACCGGTAAAGCCTTCCTCAAATGGTTAAACAATGGCCCAAACAACAATGCATTGGCAGGGCAATTCAAGCAAAGCCAATATGAGGCGGTAATGTATTGGGTCTATAGATTACTGCACAAATCTCATTGCTACAGTACAGGTTTTTGCATATGCTTACTTTTTTAAGTCATGTTAAAAAGAAAATCAGAGCGGTAGATCTCGGTTTGCATTTAGAGGTTGGTGACCACAGCCTTAGAGGATATGCTGCAGGGGTTGATATAACCTGTGGTGTTGATATAACCTGGGGTAGGGCTGGGTGATATGGCCAAACTATTATATCACAGTATTTACATTTTAAAAATTGGACGGTATGGCTGTATGTTTTTGAATAATAAAAGTTCTACATGTGATTTATGAGTAGCTTTCTCCATTAAATTAAACTTCAAACAAAAAAAAAAAATTCAGCATTTCCTCTACTCATTTGTGATCAATTCCACACTGACACGATATCAAATACCGTACACTGACGAGCCCTAACCTGGGGCAGTATATGATCAAATACAGTACACCGACCAGCCCTAACCTGGGGCAGTATATGATCAAATACAGTACACCGACCAGCCCTAACCTGGGGCAGTATATGATCAAATACAGTACACCGACCAGCCCTAACCTGGGGCAGTATATGATCAAATACAGTACACCGACCAGCCCTAACCTGGGGCAGTATATGGTAAAATACAGTACACCGACCAGCCCTAACCTGGGGCAGTATATGGTAAAATACAGTACACCGACCAGCCCTAACCTGGGGCAGTATATGATCAAATACGGTACACCGCCCAGCCCTAATCTGAGGTGGTATATGGTAAAATACGGTACACCGCCCAGCTCTAACCTGAGGTGGTATATGGTCAAATACGGTATAACGACCAGTTAACATTCTACGTGAAACCATACTAGTTACTGGTAAGAGTTAACATTGGAGCAAGGGAAACCTTAAAAGCAGGGAGTACAATGACATAGTTGTTATCTCTCTCTCTCTCTCTCTCTCTCTCTCTCTCTCTCTCTCTCTCTCTCTCTCTCTCTCTCTCTCTCTCTCTCTCTCTCTCTCTCTCTCTCTCTCTCTCTCTCTCTCTCTCTCTCTCTCTCTCTCTCTCTCTCTCTCTCTCTCTCTCTCTCTCTCTCTCTCGTCTCTCTCTCTCTCTCTCTCTCTCTCTCTCTCTCTCTCTCTCTCTCTCTCTCTCTCTCTCTCTCTCTCTCTCAGCCAGGGGTTGAATGAACAAAGAGGTCCTTACCAGCCTAGCAGCTCTGTTTGATGTGTAACACTGAGCTCTCTCTGTCTATCCTGAAGGAAATTACGTAAAACTAGACACTAGAGCACTATGGCTAAACAACACATTACACTGCACCTATCATACTACTATGGCTGACCCTGTAAACAACACATTACACTGCACCTATCATACTACTATGGCTGACCCTGTAAACAACACATTACACTGCACCTATCATACTACTATGGCTGACCCTGTAAACAACACATTACACTTCACCTATCATACTACTATGGCTGACCCTGTAAACAACACATTACACTGCACCTATCATACTACTATGGCTGACCCTGTAAACAACACATTACACTGCACCTATCATACTACTATGGCTGACCCTGTAAACAACACATTACACTGCACCTATCATACTACTATGGCTGACCCTGTAAACAACACATTACACTGCACCTATCATACTACTACGGCTGACCCTGTATAACAACACATTACACTGCACCTATCATACTACTATGGCTGACCCTGTAAACAACACATTACACTGCACCTATCATACTACTATGGCTGACCCTGTAAACAACACATTACACTGCACCTATCATACTACTATGGCTGACCCTGTAAACAACACATTACACTGCACCTATCATACTACTATGGCTGACCCTGTAAACAACACATTACACTGCACCTATCATACTACTATGGCTGACCCTGTAAACAACACATTACACTGCACCTATCATACTACTATGGCTGACCCTGTATAACAACACATTACACTGCACCTATCATACTACTATGGCTGACCCTGTAAAACAACACATTACACTGCACCTATCATACTACTATGGCTGACCCTGTAAAACAACACATTACACTGCACCTATCATACTACTATGGCTGACCCTGTAAACAACACATTACACTGCACCTATCATACTACTATGGCTGACCCTGTAAAACAACACATTACACTGCACCTATCATACTACTATGGCTGACCCTGTAAACAACACATTACACTGCACCTATCATACTACTATGGCTGACCCTGTAAACAACACATTACACTGCACCTATCATACTACTATGGCTGACCCTGTAAACAACACATTACACTGCACCTATCATACTACTATGGCTGACCCTGTAAAACAACACATTACACTGCACCCATAGGGCTCTGGTCAAATTACCAGATCAATATGGAGCTATATACAGGAAGTACCAGATCAATATGGAGCTATATACAGGAAGTACCAGATCAATATGGAGCTAAATACAGGAAGTACCAGATCAATATGGAGCTATATACAGGAAGTACCCTTACCAAATCAATATGGAGCTATATACAGGGAGTACCAGTACCAGATCAATGTGGAGCTTTATACAGGGAGTACCAGTACCAGATCAATGTGGAGCTATATACAGGGAGTACCAGTACCAGATCAATGTGGAGCTATATACAGGGGGTACCAGATCAATGTGGAGCTATATACAGGGAGTACCAGTACCAGATCAATGTGGAGCTATATACAGGGGGTACCAGATCAATGTGGAGCTATATACAGGGAGTACCAGTACCAGATCAATGTGGAGCTATATATACTCCCTGTAACTTTAAGCTGTACACTCCACAGAGCTGGGCTTTACGGAAGAGTGGCCAGGCCAGAAAAAAGCTTAAAGAAAAAAATCAAACACATTTGGTGTTCGCCAAAAGGCATGTGGGATATTCCCCAACCAATGAAGGTACTCTGGTCAGATGAGACTAAAATTTAGCTTTTTGGCCATCAAGGACAACACTATGTCTAGCTCAAACCCAACACCTCTCATCACCCTGAGAACACCATCCCGTGAAGCATGGTGGTGGCGGCATCATGCTGCGGGGATGTTTTTCATCAGCAGGAACTGAGAAACTGGTCAGAATTGAAGGAATGATGGATGGCGCTAAATACAGGGAAATTCTTGAGGGCAACCTGTTTCAGTCTTCCAGAGATTTGAGACTGGGACGGAGGTTCACCTTCCAGCAGTACAATGGCCCTAAGCATACTGCTAAAGGAACACTCAAGTGGTTTAAGGGGAAACATTTAAATGTCTTGGAATGGCCTAGTCAAAGCCCAGACCTCAATCCAATTGAGAATCTGTGGTATGACTTAAAGATTGCTGTACACCAGTGGAACCCATCCAACTTGAAGGAGCAGGAGCAGTTTTGCCTTGAAGAAAGGGCAAACATCCCAGTGACTAGATGTTCCAAGCTTATAGAGACACACCCCAAGAGACTTGAGCTGTAATTGCTGAAAAAGGTGGCTCTACAAAGTATTGACTTTTGGGGGGGGAATAGTTATGCACGCCCAAGTTTTCAGTTTATTTGTCTTATTTCTTGTTTGTTTCACAATAACAAATATTTTGCATCTTCAAAGTGGTGTTCATGTTGTATAAATCAAATGATACAAACCCCCCAAATATCTATTTTAATTCCAGGTTGTAAGGCAACAAAATAGGAAAAGCCACTGTATAATCACATATGGCAGTGATTACAGCTGTGAGTCTTTCTGGGTAAGTCTCTAAGAGATTTGCACACCTGGATTGTACAATATTTGCCCATTATTCTGTCAAGTTGGTTGTTGATTATTGCTAGACAACCATTTTCAAGTCTTGCCATAGATTTTTAAGCAGATTTAAGTCAAAACTGTAACTCGGCCTCACAGTATTCTTGGTAAGCAAATCCAGTGTATATTTTACGTTTTTTAGGTTATTGTCCTGCTGAAAGGTGGATTCATCTCCCAGTGTCTGGTGGGAAGCAGACTGAACCAGGGTTTCCTCTGGGATGTTGCCTGTGCTTAGCTCTACTCCCTTCCTTTTTTATCCTGAAAACTCCCCAGTCCTTAACGATTACAAGAATACCCATAACATGATGCAGCCACCACTATGCTTGAAAATATGGAGAGTGTTACTCAGTAATGTGTTGTATTGGATTTGCCCCAAACATAACACTTTGTATTGAGGATAAAAAGTGCATCGCTTTGCCACATTTGTGTTATTTTAATGCCTTGTTGAAAACAGGATGCATGTTTTGGAATGTTTGTATTCCATCTTTTCACTCTGTCATGTTTGTATTGTGGAATAACTCAAATGTTGTTGATCCATTCTCAGTTTCCTCCTGTCACAGCCATTAAACTCTGTAACTGTTTTAACGTCACCATTGGTCTCATGGTGAAATCCCTGAGCAGTTTCCTTCCTCTCCGGCAACTGAGTTAAGAATGGCGCCTGTATCTTTGTAGTGACTGGGTGTACTGATTAATAACTTCACCATGCTCAATGGGATATTCAATGTCTGCTTTTTTTTAACCATTTACTAATAGGTTCCCTCCATTGTGAGGCGTTGGAAACCTTCCTGGTCTTTGTGGTTGAATCTGTGTTTGAAATTCAATGCTTAACTAAGAGACCTTACAATTAACTGTATGTGTAGGGTACAGAGATGAGGTAGTCATGCTATAACAAGACATTACAGCTTTTCAGTTTTAATGAATTCATAAGATTTCTTACAAACATAATTCCACTTTGACATTATGGAGTATTGTGTGTAGGCTTGTGATAAAGAAGATATAAATGTAATCCATTTTAAATTCAGGCTGTAACAACTCCTGGTGTTAAGGTTTAAACTGAAGTAAACACTAGTGCTAAGGCACTATTTAAAAGAAAGAGAAGAAATACAATAAAAAAGCTTATTCAGTTTCAAAAAAGGTTCTATGTAGAACCCTTCTTGCCTTCCAAAGAACGCTTATTGCCTTCCAAAGAACGCTTATTGCCTTCCAAAGAACGCTTATTGCCTTCCAAAGAACCCTTCTTGCCTTCCAAAGAATCCTTATTGCCTTCCAAAGAACCCTTCTTGCCTTCCAAAGAATCCTTCTTGCCTTCCAAAGAATCCTTCTTGCCATCCAAAGAATCCTTCTTGCCTTCCAAAGAATCCTTCTTGCCTTCCAAAGTATCATCAAAAACGGTTATTAGGATGCTAAAGGTTCTAGGTAGAACCCTTTGCCTTACGAAGAACCCTTGTTTCCCAAAAAGGGTTCTTCAAATGAAAATGGTTCTTGGTAGAACCCTTTCCCTCCGCAAAGAACCCTTTTGGAACCCTTTTTTCTAAAAGTGTAGAAGGTGTCTCGGGAACCAGTTGGTCTGAGAGCCGATGCTCCGGTACCGTTTGCCGGACAGTACCAGAATGAACTGGTGCTGATGTGTGTCATGACCAGCCTTTCAAAGCACTTCACAATTACAAATGTGAATGCTACAGGGGATTGTCATTTAGGCAGGTTACCTTGGAGTTCTTGGGAACAGGGACAATGGTGGTCAGGTTGAAACGTGTTGGGATTACAGACTGGGAGAGATTGACACTGGCGTTACAGTCGAAAAGGAGCACTAGAGTATATTCTTATTGCGCTGTACATTCTAAGGTTTTACCCCCATGGTTGATATGTATGTGAGCCTACAGGTTAGATAATACCATGCAGTGATTACAGGTGAAGGGCATTGACATATGGACTCTGTGGGCTCTGGTCAAAAGTAGTGCACTCTAAAGGGAATAGGGTGCCATTTAGGACATGTATGATGCATGTCAGGGAGAGCATCCATAAACAATGAATCTGTGTGGCCATTAATCTACATTCACAAAGCAGGAAGTAGTGTTCGGCAACACATCACAAGCCAGAACACACACACACACACACACACACACACACACACACACACAATAACACACACACACACACACACACACACACACACACACACACACACACACACACACAATAACACACACACACACACACACACACACACACACACATCACAAGAACACACACACGAACACACACATCACAAGTCAGAACCCACAAATCCCAAACCAGAATCACCATCCCAGTCAGAGCTCTGCTCTTCCCAGAGAGAGAGAGAGAGAGAGAGAGAGAGAGAGAGAGAGAGAGAGAGAGAGAGAGAGAGAGAGAGAGAGAGAGAGAGAGAGAGAGAGAGAGAGAGAGAGAGAGAGAGCGAGCGAGAGAGAGAGAGAGAGGCAGATTAGTGTTGGTTGTTTAAAGGGCTTTATGGAGAAGATTGACCATTATTACCAGCAGCCTCAGTACAGAGCCATGGACGTCATTCAGAGTGTGTGTTTGCGTGTGTTTTCACCAAAGCCAACAAGCAGCCATGTTAATTGCAGCAGCACCATATGGGATGGATTAGTAGTTAGCGTGGGAGTCATGAAGAAAATGACAAAGATTAGGTGGCCTCAGACAGCGATAGATGATATAGAGAGATTAGGTGGCCTCAGACAGCGATAGATGATTTAGAGAGATACGGTGGCCTCAGACAGCGATAGATGATTTAGAGAAATACGGTGGCCTCAGACAGCAATAGATGATTTAGAGAGATACGGTGGCCTCAGACAGCGATAGATGATTTAGAGAGATACGGTGGCCTCAGACAGCGATAGATGATTTAGAGAGATACGGTGGCCTCAGACAGCGATAGATGATTTAGAGAGATACGGTGGCCTCAGACAGCGATAGATGATTTAGAGAGATACGGTGGCCTCAGACAGCGATAGATGATTTAGAGATTAACAATATAAAGGACAGATTAGGACACAGTGAAAGGGGGAGAGGGGGGTGGAGGGGAGGAGAGGAGAGTGAGGGGGGGTACTACAATTAGCCAGTAAAGTTATGAAACCCCCCTCCCCCCACTTCTTGCTCTCAGAAAAATGCTTCCCATAGTTGTGTCAGGTTGGCTGGATGTCCTTTGGGTGGTGGACTATTCTTGATACACACAGGAAACTGTTGAGCTTGAAAAACCCAGCAGCGTTGTAGTTCTTGACACCTGGCACCTACTACCATACCCCGTTCAAAGGCACTTAAATATTTTGTCTTGTTCATTCACCCTGTGAAGGGCAAACATCTACAATCCATGTCTCAATTGTCTCAAGGCTTAAAAATCCTTCTTTAACCTGACTCCTCCCCTTCTTCTACACTGATTGAAGTGGATTTAACAAGTCACCTGGATTAACCTGGTCAGTCTATGTCATGGAAAGAGTTCCTAATGTTTTGTACACTCAGTGTCTGATGGGAAATGAATCGACATGAATATCTCCGCATGGTGCACCTGTGAGACAGACTCAAGCTCAGCTCAATCACACAATAAGGGTAGGGTAGTGTAGGGTAGTGTAAGCTCAATCACACAATAAGGGTAGGGTAGTGTAGGGTAGTGTAGGGTAGTGTAGTGTAGGGTAGTGTAGTGTAGGGTAGTATAGTGTAGGGTAGTGTAGTGTAGGGTAGTGTAGGGTAGGGTAGTGTAGTGTAGGGTAGGGTTGGGTAGTGTAGGGTAGTGTAGGGTAGGGTAGTGTAGGGTAGTGTAGGGTAGTGTAGGGTAGGGTAGTGTAGTGTAGTGTAGGGTAGTGTAGTGTATGGTAGGGTGGGGTAGTGTAGGGTAGGGTAGTGTAGGGTAGGGTAGTGTAGTGTAGGGTAGTGTAGGTTAGGGTAGTGTAGGGTAGGGTAGTGTAGGGTAGGGTAGGGTAGTGTAGGGTAGGGTAGTTTAGTGTAGGGTAGGGTAGGGTAGTGTAGTGTAGGGTAGGGTAGTGTTGTGTAGGGTAGGGTAGGGTAGTGTAGGGTAGGGTAGGGTAGGGTAGGGTAGTGTTGTGTAGGGTAGGGTAGTGTAGGGTAGTGTAGTGTAGTGTAGGGTAGGGTAGGGTAGGGTAGGGTAGTGTAGGGTAGGGTAGTGTAGGGTAGTGTAGGACAGGGTAGTGTAGTGTAGGGTAGGGTAGTGTAGTGTAGGGTAGGGTAGGGTAGTGTAGGGTAGGGTAGGGTAGGGTAGGGTAGTGTAGTGTAGGGTAGGGTAGTGTTGTGTAGGGTAGGGTAGTGTAGGGTAGGGTAGGGTAGTGTAGTGTAGGGTAGGGTAGGGTAGTGTAGGGTAGGGTAGGGTAGTGTAGTGTAGGGTAGTGTAGGGTAGTGTAGTGTAGGGTAGGGTAGTGTAGGGTAGGGTAGGGTAGGGTAGTGTAGGGTAGGGTAGTGTAGTGTAGGGTAGGGTAGTGTAGGGTAGTGTAGTGTAGGGTAGGGTAGTGTAGTGTAGGGTAGGGTAGGGTTGTGTAGGGTAGGGTAGGGTTGTGTAGGGTAGGATAGTGGTCTTTTGGGTGGTGTAGGGTAGCATAGGGTAGGTTAGTGTAGTGTTGTGTTGTGTAGTTGTAACAATGGAAAAAAGAGTGCACTATATAGGGAAGAGGGTGCCATTTGGGACGCAGTCTAGAACAAGGGAAATAAGGAATGATCTAGAACCTAACCTTATAGAACTGATGATATATAATAAAGTTCAGGAGTTATCTAGAACCTAACCTTATAGAACTGATGATATATAATAGAGTTCAGGAATGATCTAGAACCTAACCTTATAGAACTGATGATATATAACAGAGTTCAGGAATGATCTAGAACCTAACCTTATAGAACTGATGATATATAATAGAGTTCAGGAGTTATCTAGAACCTAACCTTATAGAACTGATGATATATAATAGAGTTCAGGAATGATCTAGAACCTAACCTTATAGAACTGATGATATATAATAGAGTTCAGGAATGATCTAGAACCTAACCCTATAGAACTGATGATATATAATAGAGTTCAGGAATGATCTAGAACCTAACCCTATAGAACTGATGATATATAATAGAGTTCAGGAATGATCTAGAACCTAACCCTATAGAACTGATGATATATAATAGAGTTCAGGAATGATCTAGAACCTAACCCTATTGAACTGATGATATATAATAGAGTTCAGGAATGATCTAGAACCTAACCTTATAGAACTGATGATATATAATAGAGTTCAGGAATGATCTAGAACCTAACCCTATAGAACTGATGATATATAATAGATTATTATGTACAGAACAACAGAATAAATAGTGAATACTTCCTTGGCCCTATAGCCAGGCAATTATATGGGCCCGTCCCAAATGGCACCCTATTCCCTATATAATGCACTACTTCTGACTAGGGCCCATAGGGCTCTGGTCAAAGGTAGAGCACTACAGCGATCTTAATTTGAGCCGGGTTTGCTACAGCAGGAAAATAATCCTGCAGCAACAGGAAATGTGAATTATTGGAAGTTACAAGCTTCAGAAGCCTTTTTAAACCTCAAATACACTACACGTTTTACATGTCTTGCCTTGCAAGAAGGTTCTTCTGCAACAAGGTGATCAAATTAAGATCCAACATCTGTAAATAGGTAATAGTGTACAATTAAGCAATAGGCCAATATACCACGGCTAAGGACTGTTCTTACGCACAACGCAACGCGGAGTGTCTGGACACAGCCCTTAGCCGTGGTATATTGGCCATATATCACAAACCCCCGAGGTGCCTTATTGCTAATATAAACTGCTTACCACCGTAATTAGAGCAGTCAAAATAACAGTTTTGTCATACCCGTGGTATACGGTCTGATATACCACAGCTGTCAGCTTTCAGGGCTCGAACCACCCAGTTTATAATGAACAATAAACCATCCCTTTTAGTTAACAACTATGATCACACTCTCCAATGAGTCATTGACAGTCCATTTAAACCTATATTGTTTCTATCACAGAGATAATGTATTCTATTTCATCACGTGGTTTCTATTCTATTCTGAGCTTCAAGAAAAGAAAAGTAACATGGTCTACCCTACTATACCAACCCAGCATCCCTTTCAGATAATGACTGATCACACTCCCGACTGGTTCATTCACAGCCATTTGAATCCAGGCTGTCTGCTGTCTATTATATCCACTCTGAATAACTTTAAAATGAGGATTACACTAGAGGGAAAGTATCATAGCCTGTGAGGAATGGTTGACTGAACTATGTGTATAGATAAAATGTAACTAAATGCGATTCTCATTTATCTGTACAGAGTTCTACAGTGCAACTATTTTAATCGCACATGCGTCTAAATCTTTTTTTGCTGTAATCTTAATTTAGGAGCATCAGTGCGCATAAAAACATTTAGTATTCTAGCTTTAACAACTCAAATACTTGTCATTGTGCTCCTAAATGTCTGTGTGTGCCTACATTTTTCAACTTGTGAAAAATGTCAGGGTAGAGAAAGCCCTGCTATATTCCATTCCCAGGCCCATGTGCATAAGAAGGTACTATATGATTGGAACTAATGACTTTAATACTGCACTCGTAAAACCTACGTTTAATTTAGATTTCTTTGCAAATACAAACACACATTTGCAATCTTGATCGCACAGTCATTAAAGCTCACGGTGGTTGTCATATATCAAGCAAACAAGAACATTGTATAGGGACCAGGTCTAATATGATGATAAAATTAACCTTACCGATTCTAAGGACTTGCTGCCAACTCAACCAAAACTCTGCCATCAAGTAAAGCAGCGAAAACAACATTCCCTTCCTTTTCGCCATGATACTCGCTCCAGAATAAAAATTAACATTGATGTCTGTTTTTTTCTGTTTTTAATTCATGCTGATAACTTGCCAGTTCTCGTATCCGTATCGAAAATAAATCGACATCCGACCCACATTTTTCTCTTATACATTATGGTGAGAGAAATAAAAACACTCTTTTCTCCTTGGAATAGTTGCTGATAAAACTCAGAACGAAGCCCGTTTTCCCATTCTAGAATCCCATTTGTGTTAGCAGGGTTTGACTCCCCAATTTAGATAGTCCCAAAAACAATGTATCCCCTCTTTCATCGTTGCCAGCGCATACTTGGAACTGTGATACTGCGAGCGTCTCTCTCTCTCCCGTGCGCGCACTCAATTGAGGGCATCGCCAAGCCGCTGCTGATCCGCAAACATGGATACGTTCTGAAGATTAACTTGAAAATCTGGCTACAGCCGACCTCGACAACTCGTCTTTGCTTTAGTACACCGAGGAATGATTAAATCTTTGCTCCAGTCGTGATGGGAAACGCAGATCTAATCTTCAGAATAGTCGCTGCTGCTGACGCTCCGGGAAGATTAACCATGGAGGGAGTCAGGCTATACTTCTCCTCTCCTATGGCTCATCTCTCTGCCACATCCTGATAAAAAGAGACCCACGTTATTTTGTTCTTCCATAGTTTACCTAGTGTTTGACTATTCTATTAGTTTAGTTGGAGAGACAACGGATCTAAGGACAGGAGGATGGTGGTCAATAGATCTATGGGCCCGTGTTCAGTAACTCCACTAAAAACACAAGAAGCCTTCACTAAGCTACTGCAGACTATCAAAGAGCTGTATCTGATCTTTTTGGCTGAGTCTCAAATGGCACACTTTCCCCTTTACAGTGCACTACGTTTGACCAGGGCCCAGCATTGAAAATACAACGTTGTAAAATTGTTAACATTTATTTTATTGAAGTTTGTAACATTGGGTTGTTTGTCTATTGCCTATTTATAGTGAGCTGTCCAGTGGCACATAACACATAGCTTAGTGGTCCATGAACTATGAACTGTAATATTATATGGTTACTGGGATGAGCTGAGGCTAGATGGCTTAATATCATCTATTGCATCCCCAATTGGCAACCTATTCCCTATATAGTGCACTACTTTTGACTAGAGCCATATGGGCTATAAAGGAGATAGCGTGCCATTTGGAACTTACACGTATTCATAAAGGATTAACAGGGTGAGGGTATAGATCATGCAGCTTAATGACATGGTAATAGCACAGTTACGGAGAGAGGGACGTTATGATTAACACACATTAAGACGCACAGTTACGGAGAGAGGGACGTTATGATTAACACACATTAAGACACACAGTTACGGAGAGAGGGACGTTATGCTTAACACACATTAAGACGCACAGTTACGGAGAGAGGGACGTTATGCTTAACACACATTAAGACACACAGTTAGGGAGAGAGGGACGTTATGCTTAACACACATTAAGACGCACAGTTACGGAGAGAGGGACGTTATGCTTAACACACATTAAGACACACAGTTACGGAGAGAGGGACGTTATGCTTAACACACATTAAGACGCACAGTTACGGAGAGAGGGACGTTATGCTTAACACACATTAAGACACACAGTTACGGAGAGAGGGACGTTATGCTTAACACACATTAAGACGCACAGTTAGGGAGAGAGGGACGTTATGCTTAACACACGTATAGTAAATCCAAACTGTGACTTATAGTTCATCCAAACTGTGACTTATAGTTCATCCAAACTGTGACTTATAGTTCATCTAAACTGTGACTTATAGTTCATCCAAACTGTGACTTATAGTTAATCTAAACTGTGACTTATAGTTCATCTAAACTGTGACTTATAGTTCATCTAAACTGTGACTTATAGTTCATCTAAACTGTGACTTATAGTTCATCTAAACTGTGACTTATAGTTCATCTAAACTGTGACTTATAGTTCATCTAAACTGTGACTTATAGTTCATCTAAACTGTGACTTATAGTTCATCCAAGTTCTGAAAACATTTTACATTTACATGTTTTATTACAGGCTCAATTGCTACCGCATAGAGAGAGAGAGACAGCTGTTGGACAGATTACAGTGTAGGCTACATGTTTACATTCGTATGAATCTGTTTGGAGGTGTTCTAAAGATCATGTGATGATGTAACTTCCATTCTGTGACCTCAGTTTGAGATGGGCCAGGCTGACGAGATATTGTGTCCATTGTGTCACCCAGGTCAACATGAATTCAAATTCCACCTTTACCTGGACAGTGCCACAGTCACGGTCAGGTTAGCACACTTGTGATTGGCTTGTGAGCAAGCGAGGAAGCCAAGCAGTGTTGGTTGTGTCCCAAATAGCACCCTATTCTCTATGTAGTGTACTACTTTTAACCACAAAGTAGACTAGAGGATAAGTTAGGGCTCAATTGAATCTGCATGGCGGAAGTATCCTGGAAGATACGCGTTAAAGAAGTATCCTGGAAGATACGCGTTAAAGAAGTATCCTGGAAGATACGCGTTAAAGAAGTATCCTGGAAGATACGCGTTAAAGAAGTATCCTGGAAGATACGCGTTAAAGAAGTATCCTGGAAGATACGCGTTAAAGAAGTATCCTGGAAGATACGCGTTAAAGAAGTATCCTGGAAGATACGCGTTATAGCTTGACTGAAATTTAAAGGCAATGTCTCCTTGTTCATGGAAACTGCATTCACAGTAAATGCTGCATATGTCGGCTCAATCCCATATATTTATGCAATACGGATTAAATCCAGGCCTTAGTGTCCTTAGTACTGATGAGGTAACAATCCAGTACTAAGGTCTGGATGGAACACTCATGATGTTCTCTGCTGTCATCTACTGGTAAGAAGGAGATATTACACTAACATTACACTGTCTGTCTCTACACTGTCTCTAATATGATAGATAGATAGATAGATAGATAGATAGATAGATAGATAGATAGATAGATAGATAGATAGATAGATAGATAGATAGATAGATAGATAGATAGATAGATAGATAGATAGATAGATAGATAGATAGATAGATAGATAGATAGATAGATAGATAGATAGATAGGTACTTTATTGATCCCCCGGGGGGGAAATTTCATCAGGCTGTCTCTATGTCTCTACACTGTCTCTATGTCTCTATACTGTCTCTAATATTACACTGTCTCTATGTCTCTACACTGTCTCTATGTCTCTACACTGTCTCTAATATTACACTGTCTCTATGTCTCTATACTGTCTCTAATATTACACTGTCTCTATGTCTCTACACTGTCTCTATACTGTCTCTATGTCTCTACACTGTCTCTATGTCTCTACACTGTCTCTAATATTACACTGTCTCTATGTCTCTACACTGTCTCTATGATAGATAGATAGATAGATAGATAGATAGATAGATAGATAGATAGATAGATAGATAGATAGATAGATAGATAGATAGATAGATAGATAGATAGATAGATAGATAGATAGATAGATAGATAGATAGATAGATAGATAGATAGATAGATAGGTACTTTATTGATCCCCCGGGGGGGAAATTTCATCAGGCTGTCTCTATGTCTCTACACTGTCTCTATGTCTCTATACTGTCTCTAATATTACACTGTCTCTATGTCTCTACACTGTCTCTATGTCTCTACACTGTCTCTAATATTACACTGTCTCTATGTCTCTATACTGTCTCTAATATTACACTGTCTCTATGTCTCTACACTGTCTCTATGTCTCTACACTGTCTCTATGTCTCTACACTGTCTCTATGTCTCTACACTGTCTCTAATATTACACTGTCTCTATGTCTCTACACTGTCTCTATGATAGATAGATAGATAGATAGATAGATAGATAGATAGATAGATAGATAGATAGATAGATAGATAGATAGATAGATAGATAGATAGATAGATAGATAGATAGATAGATAGATAGATAGATAGATAGATAGATAGATAGATAGATAGGTACTTTATTGATCCCCCGGGGGGGAAATTTCATCAGGCTGTCTCTATGTCTCTACACTGTCTCTATGTCTCTATACTGTCTCTAATATTACACTGTCTCTATGTCTCTACACTGTCTCTATGTCTCTACACTGTCTCTAATATTACACTGTCTCTATGTCTCTATACTGTCTCTAATATTACACTGTCTCTATGTCTCTACACTGTCTCTATGTCTCTACACTGTCTCTATGTCTCTACACTGTCTCTAATATTACACTGTCTCTATGTCTCTACACTGTCTCTATGATAGATAGATAGATAGATAGATAGATAGATAGATAGATAGATAGATAGATAGATAGATAGATAGATAGATAGATAGATAGATAGATAGATAGATAGATAGATAGATAGATAGATAGATAGATAGATAGATAGGTACTTTATTGATCCCCCGGGGGGGAAATTTCATCAGGCTGTCTCTATGTCTCTACACTGTCTCTATGTCTCTATACTGTCTCTAATATTACACTGTCTCTATGTCTCTACACTGTCTCTATGTCTCTACACTGTCTCTAATATTACACTGTCTCTATGTCTCTATACTGTCTCTAATATTACACTGTCTCTATGTCTCTACACTGTCTCTATGTCTCTACACTGTCTCTATGTCTCTACACTGTCTCTAATATTACACTGTCTCTATGTCTCTACACTGTCTCTATGTCTCTACACTGTCTCTAATATTACACTGTCTCTATGTCTCTACACTGTCTCTATGTCTCTACACTGTCTCTAACATGACACTGTCTTTATGTCTCTACACTGTCTCTATGTCTCTACACTGTCTCTATGTCTCTACACTGTCTCTAATATTACACTGTCTCTATGTCTCTACACTGTCTCTATGTCTCTACACTGTCTCTAATATTACACTGTCTCTATGTCTCGACACTGTCTCTATGTCTCTACACTGTCTCTAATATTACACTGTCTCTATGTCTCTACACTGTCTCTATGTCTCTACACTGTCTCTAAACTGTCTCTATGTCTCTACACTGTCTCTAACATGACACTGTCTCTATGTCTCTACACTGTCTCTATGTCTCTACACTGTCTCTAACATTTCACTGTCTCTATGTCTATAGGGAAAAGGGTGCCATTTGGGTCATTGCAGATGTCCTGTCCTGTTATCTCTCTAGGAGAAGTGGTATGTCCTGACGAGTGGTATGTCCAGATGTCCTGTCCTGTTATCTCTCTAGGAGAAGTGGTATGTCCTGACGAGTGGTATGTCCAGATGTCCTGTCCTGTTATCTCTCTAGGAGAAGTGGTATGTCCTGTCCTGTTATCTCTCTAGGAGAAGTGGTATGTCCTGATGTCCTGTCCTGTTATCTCTCTAGGAGAAGTGGTATGTCCTGTCCTGTTATCTCTCTAGGAGAAGTGGTATGTCCTGTCCTGTTATCTCTCTAGGAGAAGTGGTATGTCCTGACGTCCTGTCCTGTTATCTCTCTAGGAGAAGTGGTATGTCCTGTCCTGTTATCTCTCTAGGAGAAGTGGTATGTCCTGTCCTGTTATCTCTCTAGGAGAAGTGGTATGTCCTGTCCTGTTATCTCTCTAGGAGAAGTGGTATGTCCTGTCCTGTTATCTCTCTAGGAGAAGTGGTATGTCCTGTCCTGTTATCTCTCTAGGAGAAGTGGTATGTCCTGTCCTGTTATCTCTCTAGGAGAAGTGGTATGTCCTGTCCTGTTATCTCTCTAGGAGAAGTGGTATGTCCTGTCCTGTTATCTCTCTAGGAGAAGTGGTATGTCCTGTCCTGTTATCTCTCTAGGAGAAGTGGTATATCCTGTCCTGTTATCTCTCTAGGAGAAGTGGTATGTCCTGTCCTGTTATCTCTCTAGGAGAAGTGGTATGTCCTGTTATCTCTCTAGGAGAAGTGGTATGTCCTGTCCTGTTATCTCTCTAGGAGAAGTGGTATGTCCTGTCCTGTTATCTCTCTAGGAGAAGTGGTATGTCCTGTCCTGTTATCTCTCTAGGAGAAGTGGTATGTCCTGTCCTGTTATCTCTCTAGGAGAAGTGGTATGTCCTGTCCTGTTATCTCTCTAGGAGAAGTGGTATGTCCTGTCCTGTTATCTCTCTAGGAGAAGTGGTATGTCCTGTCCTGTTATCTCTCTAGGAGAAGTGGTATGTCCTGTCCTGTTATCTCTCTAGGAGAAGTGGTATGTCCTGTCCTGTTATCTCTCTAGGAGAAGTGGTATGTCCTGTCCTGTTATCTCTCTAGGAGAAGTGGTATATCCTGTCCTGTTATCTCTCTAGGAGAAGTGGTATGTCCTGTCCTGTTATCTCTCTAGGAGAAGTGGTATGTCCTGTTATCTCTCTAGGAGAAGTGGTATGTCCTGTCCTGTTATCTCTCTAGGAGAAGTGGTATGTCCTGTCCTGTTATCTCTCTAGGAGAAGTGGTATGTCCTGTCCTGTTATCTCTCTAGGAGAAGTGGTATGTCCTGTCCTGTTATCTCTCTAGGAGAAGTGGTATGTCCTGTCCTGTTATCTCTCTAGGAGAAGTGGTATGTCCTGTCCTGTTATCTCTCTAGGAGAAGTGGTATGTCCTGTCCTGTTATCTCTCTAGGAGAAGTGGTATGTCCTGTCCTGTTATCTCTCTAGGAGAAGTGTTATGTCCTGTCCTGTTATCTCTCTAGGAGAAGTGGTATGTCCTGTACATGCTGACATTACAGTTTAACAGAATAATAGCAGCATTCCACACATTGTTCTTAGGTGACATATTGACAGTGTTTTAAGTAGATTGTGTGTATCTGACATGGTGTGTTTTCTCAGGGCATGGCTATAGGGGTTTGTGTGTTATGGGACAAACAAACCCAGTGTTACATCTCAAATGGCACCCTATTCCCTACATAGTGCACCCTATGTAGTCCGCTATATAGGGAATAGGGTACCACTTGGGACACAAGCACAACAGTGGCACCTGTGTTTATATGAACAACAGGTGACGGTGTATATCTCTCAAAACAACACCCATAATAGGGTTTCTAGATTCTACACTGCTATAACTGTCCCATACACTCAACATTAATTAAATCACTTAGGCCTAGATTCAATAAGATCAAGCG
Organism: Thymallus thymallus; assembly: GCA_023634145.1. Taxonomy (NCBI): domain Eukaryota; kingdom Metazoa; phylum Chordata; class Actinopteri; order Salmoniformes; family Salmonidae; genus Thymallus; species Thymallus thymallus. Next base: position 34,176,701 of record CM042378.1, on the reverse strand, counting down.
TTAACCAGCGATAGCTGACACCTGCATAGCGGATGTTTTGGCAGTGTCGGAGGTGGAACTGTGTTGGAGCCATCAAATCGGTGAGTAGCTGCTCTTGAGATCATTGTCACGAAGCCACACCTTAATGGAGGTGTAGATTACATCTCACATTCCAGTGTTTCTGTTAATGGGACTCGCTGCAGCCAATGGCAATGTCCACTTTAGGTACAATGTCAGGAGCCTCTCTAACAGTCCACCTCCGACACAACTACAGGGGATCTGATTGAATAGAGCCCTTAATTTAAAACATTTCCAGAATACCAAAAGACATTTAGCTCTTTAAAAAAGGAAAGATCACCACGTGATTCTAATAACTACAGTATATACGATACATTAAATGTGTATGTTAAGGTGAAGTATCAGAAGACTTCTTGTCTCTTTGCAGTCTATTCAACTTTGGAGCCATTATACCCAATAAAAACAGGATTCTGAAGTACCTCTTGGAAACTGGAGTTGTATGAAGTGGACGGGTTGCCCGGATGACTGTAGGAGTACATGTGGTGTACAGAGCAGCGTGTTGGCTATAGGAGTATGGCATCTGTTGGCTGCTGACCTAGTTGGAGCTGTTAGAGGTGGAGGGATGGTGTCCGTCAACACTGCCATGATAATAGACCAACGGCCCGTGTTCTCCACCAACCTAGCATCATACACAGCAGCAGGAGGGCTGTTGTCCATAGGGAGAGCTATGAAGAGATTGTTATGGTGGTGTTGGTATCCATCGAAGCTGTATTTTTGGTGGTGAGGCCGGTGGTGAGCCCTCATGCTAGGGCCACTGGAAATGGTGAGCCCTCATGCTAGGGACACTGGAAATGGTGAGCCCTCATGCTAGGGACACTGGAGATGGTGAGCCCTCATGCTAGGGACACTAGAGACAGACCCTACCAGCGTGTCTCCATGATGATGATGTTCTCTCCGATGAAGGCTGTCACCTTCTACACGGGCATCCCAGTGATGGTGGCTGCTCCCATCAGACCCACCAGGCCCACGCACAGCGCCGCGATCTCAGACCCAACAGGCCCACGCACAGCGCCATGATCTCAGACCCACCAGGCCCACGCACAGCGCTACAATCTCAGACCCACCTGGATCATCACGCCGTCCGCTGTCAGGGTCCAAACAAACTATCTGGGTCTAAAGAAACTATCTGGGTCCGCACAAACTCCCAAAGTCCTGCTGACAAAGAAACCTTACAGTGATAGCTCAATCCTAAAATGTACTTTTCTCAGACGTTTTCAAACCTCGGAAATGGTCTAAGTATGAGATGAGTCCATGTCCCCATGCAACATCCCACAACAAATGAAAACTCTGTAGGGTTGGAGTTGTGTCTGAGGCAGAGCCAAACTGTCCTGTTCTCAGTGTGATGGTAAGTGTGGAGGAGTATACCACCTCAGTCACCAGCTTCATCAATAAATGAATCGACAACGTCATCCCCACAGTGACCGTACGTACATATCCTAACCAGAAGCCATTGATTACAGGCAACATCCGCACCGAGATAAAGGCTAGAGATGCCACTTTCAAGGAGCAGGGCACTAATCCGGAAATCCTGCTATGCCCTTAGACGAACCATCAAACAGGCAAAGCGTCAATTCAGGACTAAGATTGAATCCTACTACACCGGCTCTGACGCTCGTTGGATGTGGCAGGGCTTGTAAACTATTATGGACTACAAAGGCAAACCCAGCCGCGAGTTGCCAAGTGACACGAGCCTACCAGACAGGTGCCTGCAAGCAACACTGAAGCATGCATGAGAGCACCAGCTGTTCTGGAAGATTGTGTGATCACGCTCTCCGTAGCCGATGTGAGCAAGACATTTAAACAGGTCAACATTTACAAGGCCGGACGGCCAGACGGATTACCAGGATGTGTACTCAGAGAATGCACGGACCAACTGGCAAGTGTCTTCACTGACATTTTCAACCTCTCCCTGACCGAGTCTGTAATACCTACATGTTTCAAGCTGACCACCATAGTCCCTGTCCACAAGAAAGCGAAGGTAACCTGCCTAAATGACTTTCGCCCGGTAGCACTCACATCTGTAGCCATGAAGTGCTTTGAAATGCTGGTCATGGCTCACATCAACACCATCATCCCAGAAACCCTGAACCCAATCCAATTAGCATACCGCCCCAACAGATCCAAAGATGACGCAATCTCAATCGCACTCCACACTGCCCTTTCCCACCTGGACAAAAGGAACACCTACAGTGGGGAGAACAAGTATTTGATACACTGCCGATTTTGCAGGGAAGGAGGTTGTTGGCCAAAATCTCGCGATACATGGCCCCATCCATCCTCCCCTCAATACGGTGCAGTCGTCCTGTCCCCTTTGCAGAAAAGCATCCCCAAAGAATGATGTTTCCACCTCCATGCTTCACGGTTGGGATGGTGTTCTTGGGGTTGTACTCATCCTTCTTCTTCTTCCAAACACGGCGAGTGGAGTTTAAACCAAAAAGCACTATTTTTGTCTCATCAGACCACATGACCTTCTCCCATTCCTCCTCTGGATCATCCAGATGGTCATTGGCAAACTTCAGACGGGCCTGGACATGCGCTGGCTTGAGCAGGGGGACCTTGCGTCCGCTGCAGGATTTTAATCCATGACGGCGTAGTGTGTTACTAATGGTTTTCTTTGAGACTATGGTCCCAGCTCTCTTCAGGTCATTGACCAGGTCCTGCCGTGTAGTTCTGGGCTGATCCCTCACCTTCCTCATGATCATTGATGCCCCACGAGGTAAGATCTTGCATGATGCCCCAGACCGAGGGAGATTGACCGTCATCTTGAACTTCTTCAATTTTCTAATAATTGCACCAAAAGTTGTTGCCTTCTCACCAAGCTGCTTGCCTATTGTCCTGTAGCCCATCCCAGCCTTGTGCAGGTCTACAATTTTATCCCTGATGTCCTTACACAGCTCTCTGGTCTTGGCCATTGTGGAGAGGTTGGAGTCTGTTTGATTGAGTGTGTGGACAGGTGTCTTTTATACAGGTAACGAGTTCAAACAGGTGCAGTTAATACAGGTAATGAGTGGAGAACAGGAGGGCTTCTTAAAGAAAAACTAACAGGTCTGTGAGAGCCGGAATTCTTACTGGTTGGTAGGTGATCAAATACTTATGTCATGCATAATTATTTAAAAATCATACAATGTGATTTTCTGGATTTTTGTTTTAGATTCCGTCTCTCACAGTTGAAGTGTACCTATGATAAAAATTACAGACCTCTACATGATTTGTAAGTAGGAAAACCTGCAAAATCGGCAGTGTATCAAATACTTGTTCTACCCACTGTATGTGAGAATGCTGTTCATTGACTACAGCTCAGCGTTCAACACCATAGTGCCCACAAAGCTCATCACTAAGCTAAGGATCCTGGGACTAAACACCTCCCTCTGCAACTGGACTTCCTAAAGGGCCGCCCCCAGGTGGTAAGGGTAGGGAGCAACACACCTGCCCCGCTGATCCTCAACACGGGGGCCCCTCAGGGGTGCGTGCTTAGTCCCATCCTGTACTGTCAATGTGTATATTATTATTGTTAGTTTTATTATTTTATTTCACTTGGTCCTCAATGGTCATTTAGTCTGCCTCCAACCCAATGTATATATTCATCACTGCTACAGTATGATGTATATAGTGTATATATTCATCACTGCTACAGTATGATGTATATAGTGTATATATTCATCACTGCTACAGTATGATGTATATAGTGTATATATTCATCACTGCTACAGTATGATGTATATAGTGTATATATTCATCACTGCTACAGTATGATGTATATAGTGTATTTATTCATCACTGCTACAGTATGATGTATATAGTGTATATATTCATCACTGCTACAGTGTGATGTATATAGTGTATTTATTCATCACTGCTACAGTATGATGTATATAGTGTATTTATTCATCACTGTACCCTATAATGACACCTACAACCCTGTACATGTGACTATTAAACACTTTGAATATCTGAATCTCTTGTTTTTCACTGTTAACCCATAGCCTTGGATAGACCGATGTAGTGCCTCATGAGGACTTAAGACATTTTGAAGTAGTCAACTGGGTGGGTCTTGCAATGGGTAAAGGAAGAATCAGATAATTCCTAATTCCATTCAGCTCATCAGGAGCTGATCAGCCAATTAATTATACTCCTGAGCAAACATTCCATAACTGCAGGTGGCAGTATATCACCAACCTTGGCTTTATACGTGTTCAGACAACACACTACTCAAAGTAGAAGAAGAAGAAATGTTGCTGCCCATGCTTTTCACAGAAGCCATTGGATGGCTCAGATGCAAAGGACCCTAACCTACCTCTAGGGACTACAACAGGTATTAGTTTATGTAGCCACCACTCAGTAGTTCCAGTTCACAATGAAACGGAAAGCTTTTCACAAAATGCCACACATCTGTTCCTCTGTTCCACCAGTCTCTCTGTTGTAATAATAAGACAGAATGATGGTTATCAAGGTCTCATTTAATCAGTAATGTGTAAATCAAAGTCTTACATTGCTTCTGACGGTATTCCATTTTATATACAATAACTTGCATCAGATAATGAAATGTCAATGAGTAATTCAGCAAAAGCCTGTTCATATTCCAGAAGTTGAAAGAAATTCATTTGAAATTAAATAACTTCTGACATATGCAGTGTTTACGGTAAATTATGTCTTTGTGAATGCGAAAACATTCCCACTACAACTCTGATCTAGGGATTGAACCCAGCCCTAGTTCTAGTCCGTCCGTTCTGCTTCGTTTGTTTGAACACAAGTCATCTGTTCCACCCTACTGCTTATGGGTGCACACCTTCAACAACCAGACTTGTATTTACTTCTATCAGTCCCTATATGCTCCTGGCTGTCAGCACAGAGAGGTTGTGTCCCAAATGGCACCCTATTCCCTACATAGTGCACTACTTTTGACCATGGCCCATATGGGATAATATTACAACACGATACCGTCCCTGTTTGTCTGCTCCCAACAGTTACACAATGGTAGTAACAACACAGGTGTTTTAACAGAACCAGAACCAGGACCAGAACCAGGACTGTCTTGTAGTTTGACTGCTGTTCCACAAAACACATTAGCAGAAATGTCTATTTACAGCACAGTCAGCTACATGTGTTACAATGGGAGATGGTCGTCTAACCAGATGCTTTAGGAATAAAATAATGAAATAAAGGACAACGGTTACGTCCCAAATGGCAACCTATCTCTATATAGTGCACTACTTTTGACCAGAACCCTATGGGAATAGATTGCCATTTGGGACACGTTAATGATAATTGCTTTTTACATGATAAAAGCTACATATTATGTAACACCTGATGTAACTAAGGTGGTATGATGTGTAAAGTCCTACATTTACTGCACAGAGCACACAACCACATCAACACAATGTGTAAATATATATATTTAATATATTTACACAAGTATTATTTAAGGAGGTCATTATAAAAACACCCCACCAATACAAAGTAAGTACAAATACGAACATATAACAACAAAGGATACTTTTTAGGATGAAGGGTCCCTCAAAGAGTCCACAGTTAATCTATCATAAGTGTTTTTAGTATCTTTAAACAGCTTTCTGACAAACAAAACATGTTTTTTCTCAACTGAAATGCATCTTATGATAATTTTACGATTAAGGGTTCCTCCAAATCCTCTCTTTGTGAGTTCACACCGTATTCCATCATTTAGTCTCTTACTTAAGCTGATATACATTTTTTTTTTAAAATGAAGTGCATCTTTTAACAACTGAAATCCTTCTTTCAAACCGTACCCATAAGAACACATCTCAGTCAGGTCCGTTGCAGTTCCTCCCGTCTGTATAAACACTAGTCTCTTTCCCTCCCTTAGTCTCAACACTCAGAGGTAAGCCACAGCACTGCGTACCGAGGGGTACCTGGAGGTGTAGTGGTTGGAGCCGGTGTAGCTGTAACTGGACGGCTGCCTCTGTAGAGGCTGGGGCTGGAGCTGGGGCTGGTACTGGGGCTGGTACTGGGGCTGGTACTGTGGCTGAGGGGGGTAAGACCTGTATTGACTAGGGCTGTATTGACTAGGGCTGTTCCTGGGGTACATGTACCTGTCTGGCATTTTATCCTCTTTGATGTTACAGCAGCAGAACATGCAGCCGCCGGTGAAGAGGAAGGCAGAGGAGACCCAGCCGATGTAGAGAGCCTCTCCCAGCTCCCTGCGCTGGGCGTCGATCAGCAGGGGGTTGTAGAAGTCACGGATGATAGTGTGACCCGTCCAGGAGACTGGGATGATGACGCAGACGCAGGCCCCGAGGATCATGCTGCCGGCGATGATGAGCACCGTGCGTTTGGCCCGGTCGTTGTCCTGGATGCAGGCGGTGCACTGTAACCCCAGGATAGAGATGAGCAGCCCTACCCCTCCCAGGGCCAAGGCACAGCACATCAGACCCCTGGCCGCCTGCAGGTCTGGAGGCAGAGCCAGAAGGGAGTCGTACACCTTACACTGCATCCTGATGTTGGCCTGTCTGAAGCAGTTCATCCACAGTCCCTCGTAGCGTGTCTCGAACACGATGATATTCTCACCGATGAAGGCTGTGACACGCCACATGGGCATCCCCGTGCTGGCAGCCGTCCCGATCAGACCAATGAGAGACAGCAACAAGCCAATGATCTCCAGAGCTGAGTTGGCCATGGTCTCACTCTATCCTGCCTAACCCACCTATACCTAATAGTTAACAGGCTGAGGACAGTAGCAGTAGTGTCTAACTAACCCACCTAGTTAACAGGCTGAGGACAGTAGCAGTAGTGTCTAACTAACCCACCTATACCTAATAGTCAACAGGCTGAGGACAGTAGTAATAAGATCTGACCATAGTGAGCAGCTGCTTCCCTCCTTCCTCTCCGAAGAAGTTTTTCATCCCATTGGAAGATGAGAGGAGCTGATAGGTGATAGGTGTACAGGTGATAGGTGATAGGCGTGCCCCTGTAAAGCCTCCTCCCTCCCTCTCTTCCCCTGGTCAGGACAGGTGAATGGGAGGGGAGGGGAGTGGACTGAGTCTGTTGCTAGGAGACAGAATCCCTGGGAACAGGAAGTTTTGTTCTATTGTAACAGCAGGTCTGGGAGCTGTAGGAGGAGGGGAAGAAGGTGTGTGTGGTGTGTGCGTGTGTGTCAAAACATCAGTCAAATATTATTTGTCTCATGCGCCGAATACAACATGTATAGACTTTACCGTGAAATGCTTATACAAACCCTTTCCCAGCAATGCAGAGTTAAAAAGTAAGAAAAGACTAGCAAAAATAAAAATACTAAATAAAAATAGTAACACAGTAAAATAACAGTAACGAGGTTATATACAAGGAGTACTGGTACCTAGTCATTGTGCAGGGGTACCAGGTAGTAACGAGGTTATATACAAGGAGTACCGGTACCTAGACATTGTGCAGGGGTACCAGGTAGTAACGAGGTTATATACAGGGGGTACTGGTACCGAGTCATTGTGCAGGGGTACCAGGTAGTAACAAGGTTATATACAGGGGTTACTGGTACCTAGTCATTGTGCAGGGGTACCAGGTAGTAACGAGGTTATATACAAGGAGTACCGGTACCTAGTCATTGTGCAGGGGTACCAGGTAGTAACGAGGTTATATACAAGGAGTACCGGTACCTAGTCATTGTGCAGGGGTACCAGGTAGTAACGAGGTTATATACAAGGAGTACCGGTACCTAGTCATTGTGCAGGGGTACCAGGTAGTAGCGAGGTTATATACAAGGAGTACCGGTACCTAGTCATTGTGCAGGGGTACCAGGTAGTAACGAGGTTATATACAAGGAGTACCGGTACCTAGTCATTGTGCAGGGGTACCAGGTAGTAACGAGGTTATATACAAGGAGTACCGGTACCTAGTCATTGTGCAGGGGTACCAGGTAGTAACGAGGTTATATACAAGGAGTACCGGCACCTAGTCATTGTGCAGGGGTACCAGGTAGTAACGAGGTTATATACAAGGAGTACTGGTACCTAGACATTGTGCAGGGGTACCAGGTAGTAACAAGGTTATATACAGGGGGTACTGGTACCTAGTCATTGTGCAGGGGTACCAGGTAGTAACGAGGTTATATACAAGGAGTACTGGTACCTAGTCATTGTGCAGGGGTACCAGGTAGTAACGAGGTTATATACAAGGAGTACTGGTACCTAGACATTGTGCAGGGGTACCAGGTAGTAATAAGGTTATATACAGGGGGTACGTCAATATGCATTTGTGAGTGTGTTTTTGTGTGTTTGAGCTTATGTAGTGTGTGAGTGTGTGTATGTGTGTTGGAGTGTCTACGTAGTATGTGTGAGTGTGTGGGTAGAGTCCAGTGAGTGTGCATAGAACTGGTGCAAGAATGTCAGTGTAAAAACAGTGTGTGTGTGTGTGTGTGTGTGTGTTTATTCACAGGGCTCAGTTTACTCTCCTGACTGGATCCTGTTTTACAAGGGACTGATAATATTGACTGATAGAGCTTTAGGAAAGTCTCCCAGGAGTCTGCTGGGTATATGACCCAAAACAAACCACTTTAGTACCCCAAACCTCAGAGTTAAAACATTTACAATTACACATTTGTATTTGAAAACAATTCATAAATTAACTTTCAATTAACTTCCTGAATTAAATATCTATTTTAACTTCCTGAATTAAATATCTATTTTAACTTCCTGAATTAAACATCTATTTTAGCCCAGCTTCCTCTTCTTCCTCTACTACCACTACACTCTTAGAAGTAAAGGTGCTATCTAGAACCTAAAAGGGTTCTTCGGCTGTCCCCATAGTAGAACCCTTTAAAGAACCCTTTTTGGTTCCAGGCAGAACCTTTTTGGTTCCAGGCAGAACCTTTTTGAGTTCCATGTAGAACCCTTTACACAGAGGGCTCTACATGGAACCCAAAATAGTTATTCAAAGGGTTCTCCTATGGGGACAGCCGAAGAACCCTTTTTTTCTAAGAGTGTACTGAACTATGGTTTTGGGTATGAATCCATCTGTCTGTCTCTGTGTCTGTATCTGTGTCTGTGTCTGTCTGTATCCTGGTGCCTCAGGAGTTGTGAGCTCTGTGGTCATTATTTTCTGCCTTCCCTGACATGATACGCTCTGGTTAGATAGATTTGCATCATGTGTGAATGTGTTTGTGTGAGTCAGTCAGGACCAGTCTGGTTTGACCTGTTCAGGTACATTTCCAGTGGCAACAAAAGATACAATGGAGCATTCTAAACCCAGCATTCTAAACCCAGCATTCTAAACCCAGCATTCTAAACCCATCATTCTACCAGAGGACAGGAACTGGTTGAGTGAGAACAAACCATTCTCTGACTACATGAAAGTAATGACTGGTTCTTGGTTAGGATGATCGTAGATAAACCTGTATGTAAAATATGAATTTTAAAATCTTCAAAAGGTTTAGATTTAAAACAAAGGAAAAAGTTATATATTTTTATTGTGAACCAAATTGGCCTCAATTTAGGCCAGTGCTGTAAAAAACAGAAAACATTATGAAAACAACACACCTTTTAGATAATCTGAAAATAGCAGGTAAACAGAAAGAGGGGTTGGTAAATTCTTTGGACAATTTTAGTACAAACTTGTGAAGCCCTTTTAGCTTTACCACATCATTCCACAGCCATTGGTTGGAAACAGTAGAATCATGCTCAATATTTACACAATAAACATAACTGACCAGTATATTTACACAATTAAACACACAACTCCCACCTACAGTTGAACACAAACACACAACACATACAGGGAATTTCACATAGGTCTGCTTGATGTTTTTTTCTCTCTCTGAACAAAATGATCAACGATTGGGACATTTCCAGCAAGAGACTTCTGGCCAGTTCAGTGTCTCTGTCGCTTACGGCCCACTCTGACATTTCAACAAGGCTTGGATCCAAAGAACTAAAAAATGTATTATATTCTATGTAACAATATGAGTTTAATGCTTGGTTCCACGCAGGCAACAGGCAAAGTCTTAAGTCCATGTTGTTCTCTCACATGTACTGGTTAGGAGCGTAGACCACAGATCCGGGTGGAGCTGAGTAGTTGGGTTGGTAGGAAAATGGCTGGTATGTGTATGCTGATCCTGGCTGGTAGTTCACTCCTGGCTGGTAGTTCACTCCTGGCTGGTAGTTCACTCCAGGCTGGTAGACGTACCCAGGCCCGTTGGGGTTGTAGACCATGCTCTCCCTCTCATCGTCTCCTACCCGGGGTGCGTGACGACACAGCAGTATGACCCCGGCCACAAACAGCAGAGCCGAGGTCACCCATCCGATGTAGAGCGCCTCACCCAGCTCCCTGCGCTGGGCGTCGATAAGCAGGGGGTTGTAGAAGTCACGGATGATCACGTTGGCCGTCCAGGAGACTGGGATGATGGTGGTGACACAGCCCACGAGGAACAGGCATCCCCCGGTCACCAGGACAATGTGCTTGGTGCGCGGCCGGTGGTCCACCACCTTGGTACACTTCATCCCCACGGCAGAGAGGATCAGAGCAATGGCGGACACAGCTACGGAGGAACACATGAGGCCTCTGGCGGCCTGCAGGTCTGCAGGGAGGAACAGTAGAGAGTCGTATACCTTGCACTGCATCCTGATGTTGGCTTGTCTGTAGCAGTTCATCCACAGACCCTCCCAGCGTGTCTCCATGACGATGATGTTCTCCTGGATAAACGCTGTCACCTTCCACATGGGCAAGCCCGTCACCGCGGAGACGCCAATCAGGCCGACAAATCCGAAGACCAGCGCCACAACCTCGCAGCAGACAGCCTCAGAGCGGGCCTTCTTCTCAACCTTCTTCTTCTCCTCGTACACTGAGTCCATGTATGACTTTGCTGCTTTTTCATCATAGGCCGGGTCAATGTAGGTCTGAGGCGGCTTCCCGTAGACACTGTAAGCAGTGGCACTGCCCATGTAGGACCGGTCCATGTTGGCTGGCTGTTGGTTAGAGGTCCAACCGAGGACTGGCGTGTCAGAGCTCTCCTCCCTCTATCGCACCGCTGAACTAAATGAGAGGACAGGAGCCAGGTGGCGAGGTCATACATCCCAGAGAGTATGCGAACGATGCTGCTCTTCTGGTTCAGGTGCTTTATGACATCAGATAAATGAAGGACAGAGAAACTGGCCGTACTTGATTTGACGACTAGTATTTTAAAGATGTTGAAACCCGATTTCACAGAGACAGTGACCCTGTGGATTGAGAGATTAAGGAGTTAGTACATGGATTATTCTGTGAATGTATTAAGGGACGAAGCAGATTGTTACTGTAATGAAGTAGAAACCTAACAGTATGACTCAAACAACAAAACTATCTATGATTAAATCACATCAGAGTAAAAAGAAACAATAAAAACAAAGATCCCACATTCACACGACTCAGGAACAGTGTTCGTCTTGATCATAGCAATGTGTTGTGCTTGGTAGAACATAGTAACACTTTATTACAGTGTAACACTGCAGATACACAGATTCCCTTCCACAATTCTCAATACGTATATATCTCACTCACACACACACACACACACACACACACACACACACACACACACACACACACACACACACACACACAGTTAATTACTCCTGTGTTTGTTCCCTTCACGTGAACAATGTGAGTTTAAAAAGCCCAGGGTACAGTCGTTGTTCTCCATAACTCAAGTTCTTAATGTGTATCAAATCAAATGCAATCAAATGTTATTTGTCACATGCTGTCACAACAGCTGTAGACTAACAGTGGCATGCTTATTTACGGGTCCTTTTCCGACAATGCAGAGAGAAAGATAAATAAATAAATAAAATTTAAAAATTAAATAGTGACACAAGGAATAAAGACACAGTGAATAACAAATAACAAGAAGGAGTAGAAAATAACATGGCAATGTACAGGAAGTAGAAAATAACATGGCTATATACAGGAAGTAGAAAATAACATGGCTATATACAGGAAGTAGAAAATAACATGGCTATATACAGGAAGTAGAAAATAACATGGCTATATACAGGAAGTAGAAAATAACATGGCTATATACAGGAAGTAGAAAATAACATGGCCATATACAGGAAGTAGAAAATAACATGGCTATATACAGGAAGTAGAAAATAACATGGCCATATACAGGAAGTAGAAAATAACATGGCTATATACAGGAAGTAGAAAATAACATGGCTATATACAGGAAGTAGAAAATGTGGTAGCAGAGAGAACAGTCTATGGATTGGGTGGCTGGAGTCTTTGGTAATTTTTAGGGCCTTCCTCTGACACCGCCTGGTATGGAGGTCCTGGACAGCAGGGGGAAGAGGCTCTGTCGTGCCCTCTTCCTGATTGTGTGGGTGTGTGTGGACCATGTTAATTCCTTAGTGATGTGGTCACAGAGGAACTTAAAGCTCTCGACTTGCTCTACTAAAGCCCTGTTGATGTGGATGGGGGCGTGCTCGGCCCTCCGTTTCCTGTAGTCCACCATCAGATCTTGTACTGTATGTGTAACTTGTCTAACTGTCGATTGATGCTACAGTATCTTGAACAGGTATATCTCTCTTTTCAAACATAAAATATTATCTCAATAAGACTAACCTGTATCAAAACAGGTGAAATAAAGGTTGATCACAAGTATTGAGTGACATGTAAAGGAGACTGTGATAGGTTTATAGGTGTGGAGGAAGAGATACCTGAGAGGGATCAGATTTAATGTAACACCAGCTCCAAGGCCAAGCAATACTGCTGCTGCTACTGATGCTGCTGCTACTGATGCTGCTACTACTGATGCTGCTGCTACTACTGATGCTGCTGATACTGCTACTGATGCTGCTACTACTGATGCTGCTGCTACTGCTACTGATGCTGCTACTACTGATACTGATGCTGATACTACTGCTACTGATGCTGCTGCTACTGATACTGATGCTACTGATGCTGATACTACTGCTACTGATGCTGCTACTGATGCTGCTACTACTGATGCTGCTACTACTGACAGTGCTGCTTATTATGCTGCTACTGATGATGCTACTACTACTGATGCTGCTGCTACTGTTGCTGCTACTGATGCTGCTACTACTGATGCTGCTGCTACTGATGCTGCTGCTACTACTGATGCTGCTACTGATGATGCTACTACTGATGCTGCTACTACTACTGATGCTGCTGCTACTGATGCTGCTGCTACTGATGCTGCTACTACTGATGCTGCTGCTACTGATGATACTACTATTGATGATGCTGCTAGTGATTCTGTTCTCAGCCTAATAGCTATATGTCTACTACAGATCTGTATCTCTAAAGATTGACATTTGACCATATAAGGGATATTGTGACCACTTACAAACTGTAATCTGACAAACTGTAATCTGACAAACTGTAATCTGACAAACTGTAATCTGACAAATTCAGAAATTGTATAAATATGGTTCTATATTACCTGACAATACTTTCCTATAGGAGCACAGTTTTTAGATAGAGGAAAATGAACACTAGGGAGATTCCCAGACTCAGTGGAAACCACTCCTCTTCCTCCTCGTTTGAATGTGAAGTTATTCAAGGGAGGGTAACACCCTGTGTGAGTCCCAAATGGCTCCACATTCCCTATGTAGTGCAATACTTTACCAAGGCCAATAGGGGTAGTAGTGCACTAGGGAATAGTGTGCCAATTGGGACAAATCCCCTGTATGTCATCTGATCTGGAGGCAGTAGATCTAACAGCAGCCATAGTGCACTAATTTGAACCATAACCCATAGGGCTCTGGCTCTGCTGAAAAGTAGTGGGGCTGGAAGAGAGGTGTGAGGGACTGAGGGGGAGGAGAGGAGGGGGGGGGGGGGGGGCTGAGGGGGAGGAGAGGAGGGGGGGGCTGAGGGGGAGGCGAGGAGGGGGGGGGGAGAGGAGGGGTTGGGGGGGCTGAAGGGGAGGAGAGGAGGGGGGGGGGCTGAGGGGGAGGAGAGGAGGGGGGGGGGAGAGGAGGGGTTGGGGGGGGCTGAAGGGGAGGAGAGGAGGGGGGGGGGGGGGGAGAGGAGGGGTTGGGGGGGGCTGAGGGGGAGGCGAGGAGGGGGGGGGCTGAGGGGGAGGCGAGGAGGGGGGGGGGGGGGGGAGGAGGGGTTGGGGGGGGCTGAAGGGGAGGAGAGGAGGGGGGGGGGAGAGGAGGGGGAGGAGAGGAGGGGGGGGGCTGAGGGGGAGGAGAGGAGAGGAGGGGGGGGGCTGAGGGGGAGGAGAGGAGGAGGGGGGGAGGAGGAGTGAGAAAACAGGAACAGAAACTGAAAACCAGTAGGACCAGTTGGGTCGGTCTGACACCCTCATCTAGCTTCCAATGGTAAACACACCAGCCTGACTGTATCATATCACACCCCACTCTCTTCCTACAGAGAACAGCCTGACTGTATCATATCACACCCCACTCTCTTCCTACAGAGAACAGCCTGACTGTATCATATCACACCCCACTCTCTTCCTACAGAGAACAGCCTGACTGTATCATATCACACCCCACTCTCTTCCTACAGAGAACAGCCTGACACTCAAACTTCCATGACCAGGGGAATCAGGTGTTAAAAACAAAACAGCAAAGAGTCATTCACAGTTTTTCTTTCTTTCACATAGTTTAGCACATGTTTAGCACATGTTTAGCACATGTTTAGTACATGTTAATTACGTGTTTAGCACATGTTTAGTACGTGTTTAGTACATGTTAATTACGTGTTTAGCACATGTTTAGTACGTGTTTAGCACGTGGGAGTTTCACAAACCCTACCAGAACAATACAATTAAACACATGAGTGATAAACACATTAATGGTATCATAAAGGCTGCAGTCTATAACTAACTATACCAAGGAATACTGTACAGCTTTTCAACAGTGAGATGTTCTTTTGACAACTCAATAGGATCTTGTAGTGCACAATAAGCTGACCATATTTAAGCGTCACTTTCACTGACCGAAAGTCTAGAAATTAACCTTTCTGTAGATGCAGTAAAACAAAACAGGCATTTATTTAACTTTCAACACTTATAGGAAACTTTGATCTGAAAACCCACCAGCATCTTCCAACTAAAACCTTGTAGGGAGGTGACCTTTCTAAGGTTTGAAATATCTTGAGAGGCTTAGTGTATATGTCATCGTGGGTGGAGCTTTAGACAGGAAAATATATTGATTATAAAACTGATTAAAATGGGATGATGAGTTGGTGGAACAACATTAAAGGGATTAGTTTCAAGTTTCAATGTCACATGCACCAGTACGGTGAAATGCCTTTCTTGTAAACTCAAAACCCAACAATGCAATTATCAATAACAACGAAATACTAGAAAAAACACACGAGAAATGAGGAGAAATATGAAGAACACAATAAGTAAGTAAGTATATTGTTCAAAAGCCTGTTGGTGTCAGACTTGATGCTCCGGTACCGCTTGCCGTGCGGAAGCAGAGAGAATAGTCTATGGCTTGGGTGGCTGGAGAGATTAACATGAAACATGATTATATCAGAGCAGAAATTAGTTAGGTTCTAAGTCTAAGATCAAATACTGTACAGAGGTGTCAGGTGTATAGGCGTTTTGACAGACACAGCCCTCAAACTGGACACCTCGAGCGCCACCGGCTGTTTGCAAATGGTATTACAAGTTATTGTGGGGCCAAATCCAATGTGGATGGTGTTGAGCGATAGATGGGAGGGGTTGAATGGAGCTGAAGGTTGGGACTAACAACAAGAAGATAACTAATGTAAAACATACTGTGTCCGTAATACGTATAGAGGTAATAGGTTAAGAACTTTTGTGAAAGAGCACAGTTTGAAAGATATGGCATATAGAAGCAAACCGGATGGACATCATTATACACTGTTGGGAGTAAAAACAAACAATATATAACTATTGTAAAATAGACTATATAAAATGTATATAGTATGTGTAAGCTGTAAATAGAGGTCTAAGCATTGTTGTCCATTAGTTTACTCCAGTTAGAGGAGGGGTTGTAGGGCTTGAAAGAAAATAAAGGAAAATATGTTTTAAAAAAAGGATATGTATATATACTGTATGTATATGTATTTACATGTATGTATGTATGTATGTATGTATGTATGTATGTATGTATGTATGTATGTATGTATGTATGTATGTATGTATGTATGTATGTATGTATGTATGTATGTATGTACACTACCGTTCAAAAGTTTGGGGTCACTTAGAAATGTCCTTGTTTTTTAAAGAAAAGCACATTTTTTGTCCATTAAAATAACATCAAATTGGTCAGAAATACATTGTAGACATTGTTAATGTTGTAAATGACTATAGTAGCTGGAAACAGCAGATTTTTAATGGAATATCTACATAGACGTACAGAGGCCCATTATCAGCAACCATCACTCCTGTGTTACAATGGCACGCTGTGTTAGCTAATCCAAGTTGATCATTTTAAAAGGCTAATTAATCATTAGAATACACTTTTGCAATTATGTTAGCACAGCTGAAAACTGTTGTGCTGATTAAAGAAGCAATGGCCTTCTTTAGACTAGTTGAGTATCTGGAGACTGGTGCTTTGCGGATACTATTTAATGAAGCTGCCAGTTGAGGACTTGTGATGCGTCTGTTTCTCAAACTAGACACTCTAATGTACTTGTCCTCTTGCTCAGTTGTGCACCGGGGCCTCCCACTCCTCTTTCTCGCATGGAATAGCCTTCATTTCTCAGAACAAGAATAGACTGACGAGTTTCAGAAGAAAGTTCTTGGTTTCTGGCCATTTTGAGCCTGTAATCGAACCCACAAATGCTGATGCTCCAGATACTCAACTAGTCTAAAGAAGGCCAGTTTTATTGCTTCTTTAATCAGCACAAAAGTTTTCAGCTGTGCTAACATAATTGCAAAAGGGTTTTCTAATTAGCAATTAGCCTGCTATAGAGGTTCTGGATGGCAGGGAGTTCGGCCCCAGTGATGTATTGGGACGTACGCACTACCCTGGCCTCTGTAGTGCCTTGAGGTCGAATGCTGAGCAGTTGCCATACCAAGCGGTGATGCAGCCAGTCAAGATACTCTCAATGGTGCAGCTGTATAACTTTTTGAGGCTCTGAGGGCCATTGCCAAATCTTTTCAGCCTCCTGAGGGGGAAGAGGCGTTGTCGTGCCCTCTTCACAATGAGCATGCAACCTGAGGGGCCCCCGTGTTGAGGGTCAGTGTGGCGGATGTGTTGTTGCCTACCCTCACCACTTCGGTGCGGTGTGGCCCGTCAGCAAGTCCAGGATCTAGTTGCAGAGGAAGGTTTTCAGTAAGAATGTCCTGAGCTTGGAGGGAAGTATGGTTTAGAATGCTGAGCTGAAGTCAATGAACCGGATTCTCACATAGGTGTTGCTTTTATCCAGGTGGGAAATGGCAGTGTGGCATGCAATAGCGATTGCGTCATCTGTGGATCTGTTGGAGCGGTATGCGAATTGGAGTGGGTCTAGAGTTTCTGGGATAATTGGGTTGATGTGAGCCATGACCAGCCTTTAAAAACATTTCATGGCTACAGATGTGAATGCTACAGGGGGATAATCATTTAGACAGGTTACCTTGGCATTCTTAGGCACAGGGGACTATGGTGGTTTTCTTGAAACTTAGGTATTACAGACTGGGTCAGAGAGAGGGTCAAGGTCAAATGAAACAGTCTGTGTAGCCTGTTGGTGTCAGACTTGATGCACCGGTACTGCTTGCAGTGCGGCAGCAAGGATTAAGTTAACAATCATCTAAAAATAACTCGTAGAGTGTATTTTCATCAATGATTGTTTAAACACAGTTTCCCTCCCTCCTCCCTCCTCCCTCCTCCCCCCGCCTCTCCTCCCCCCGCCTCTCCTCCCTCCTCCCCGTGCCTCTCCTCCCTCTCCTCTCCTGCCTCTCCTCTCTTCTCCCCGTCTCTCCTCCTCCTCCCCGTGTCTCTCCTCCCTCTCCTCCCCCTGTCTCTCCTCCTCCTCCCCTCCCCCTCCTCTCTCCTCCCCCTGCCTCTCCTCCCTCCTCTCTACTCCCTCTGCCTCTCCTCCCAAACTATCTTTCCTCCTCCACTCTGCTCACTCCTCCCTCCCCCTGCCTCTCCTCCCTCCTCTCTCTTCCCTCCCCATCCTCTTACCCCCTCCCTCCCTAATCTTCTATAGTAGCCCCCTTTAAAAGTAGCCTTAGAACCAGTCTCCTGTCTGTAGCATATTCAACAAAAAAATTGAGACAATTCCCATCACATCCTCCCATTCCCTCTGTGTGTCCTAAATGGCACCCTATTTCCTAATAGTGCACTACTTTTCACCAGAGCACTATGGGATCTGAAAAACAGTAGTGTACTTAATAGGGAAGATTTCATTATCCCACCAGGGGGAAATTCCTTTTGTCATGTGCTTAAAAAGACAGTACATAAAACATGACAACACATAAAACATGACAACACATAAAACATGACAACACATAAAACATGACAACACATAATGACAACACATAAAACATGACAACACATAAAACATGACAACACATAAATACACTAATTAATTCATGCAACGTGCTATAGCTACACATTTAAAGTGAAAGTGGGTCCCATTTGGGACAGAACCTACAGAACCTACATAAATGATGATCTTGCAGATTCAGATTGTCTCTCCTCTCGTCTCCTCCAGTCACCTCTCATTATGTAATTTCATCCGGTCTCTCTCTCCACTCAGGCTCTGATGGATTCCATCAACAGGAGGGGTTGAACCATAACAGGGTGTCAGCATGGTGACCCCAGCTGCAGCCCAGGCCCCAACGACACTATAATGTCCATCTAAAGCTTTGTAGCGCTGCAGTATTGGTGCCCCTCTACTCTCTCATCTATTCCACTGCACTCTGTGTGGACATACTGGCTGTGTGGAGTGGACACACACACATACACAATCCCTGTCACTGTCAATTATCCCTGTTCCAGATATCAGGGGAGAGATGGTTCCAGACTCCATCAAGACACCGATTATCTGTGTTAGTTAGGTGAGTGACAGGGTGTATTTGTGAGTGTGAGTGTGTGAGAGTGAGTGACAGGGTACGAACGCTGGCAAGCCAGGATGACTGTCAGAGACAACATGTTCAGCAAACTCACTGCCCTGCCAAGATAAGGGCTGTGTCCCAAATGGCACCCTATTCCCTACATAAGTACGCCATAGGGCTCTGATTCAAAAGTTGTGCATCATATAGAAAATAGGGTGCCATTAGGGATGGAACCTTGTCTTCACAAGGACACAAATATGGGAGGGGGGACAGGGTATAGGCTGGGTTTAATAGGCTGGGTTAACGACATATAGGCTGGGTTTAATAGGCTGGGTTGATGACATACATGCTGGGTTTAATAGGCTGGGTTGATGACATACATGCTGGGTTTAATAGGCTGGGTTGATGACATACATGCTGGGTTTAATAGGCTGGGTTGATGACATACATGCTGGGTTTAATAGGCTGGGTTGATGACATACATGCTGGGTTTAATAGGCTGGGTTGATGACATACATGCTGGGTTTAATAGGCTGGGTTGATGACATACATGCTGGGTTTAATAGGCTGGGTTGATGACATACATGCTGGGTTTAATAGGCTGGGTTGATGACATACATGCTGGGTTTAATAGGCTGGGTTGATGACATACATGCTGGGTTTAATAGGCTGGGTTGATGACATACATGCTGGGTTTAATAGGCTGGGTTGATGACATACATGCTGGGTTTAATAGGCTGGGTTGATGGCATATAGGCTGGGTTTAATAGGCTGGGTTTAATAGGCTGGGTTTAATAGGCTGGGTTAACGACATATAGGCTGGGTTTAATCGGCTGGCTTGATGACATATAGGCTGGGTTTAATAGGCTGGGTTAATTACATATAGGCTGGGTTTAATAGGCTGGGTTAACGACATATAGGCTGGGTTTAATAGGCTGGGTTAATTACATATAGGCTGGGTTTAATAGGCTGGGTTAACGACATATAGGCTGGGTTTAATCGGCTGGGTTAACGACATATAGGCTGGGTTTAATAGGCTGGCTTAATGACATATAGGCTGGGTTTAAAAAGGCTGGGTTAACGACATATAGGCTGGGTTTAATAGGCTGTGTTAATTACATATATGTTGGGTTTAATAGGCTGGGTTAACGACATATAGGCTGGGTTTAATAGGCTCGGTTAATTACATATAGGCTGGGTTTACTAGGCTGGGTTAACGACATATAGGCTGGGTTTAATAGGCTGGCTTAATGACATATAGGCTGGGTTTAATAGGCTGGGTTAATTACATATAGGCTGGGTTTAATAGGTTGGGTTAATTACATATAGGCTGGGTTAATTACATATAGGCTGGGTTTAATAGGTTGGGTTGATTACATATAGGCTGGGTTAACAACATATAGGCTGGGTTTAATAGGCTGGGTTAATTACATATATGCTGGGTTTAATTACATGTTTTTGTCCAAGGAAAACACCAGTACATTTATCTCCTGCCGGACATAGCCCTGTTGTATCCTGTTAGTGGTTACAGACCAGAGCAGACTGACAGGGAGGGATGGGCTCAGGGAGGGTAAATCACGGCTGCTCCTTGTTTTCATGACAAGGGTAACCTCAAATACACTGTTCTACACCTCCCTGCTCTCCTCAAATACACTGTTCTACACCTCCCTGCTCTCCTCAAATACACTGTTCTACACCTCCCTGCTCTCCTCAAATACACTGTTCTACACCTCCCTGCTCTCCTCAAATACACTGTTCTACACCTCCCTGCTCTCCTCAAATACACCTCCCTGCTCTCCTCAAATACACTGTTCTACACCTCCCTGCTCTCCTCAAATACACTGTTCTACACCTCCCTGCTCTCCTCAAATACACTGTTCTACACCTCCCTGCTCTCCTCAAATACACTGTTCTACACCTCCCTGCTCTCCTCAAATACACTGTTCTACACCTCCCTGCTCTCCTCAAATACACTGTTCTACACCTCCCTGCTCTCCTCAAATACACTGTTCTACACCTCCCTGCTCTCCTCAAATACACTGTTCTACACCTCCCTGCTCTCCTCAAATACACTGTTCTACACCTCCCTGCTCTCCTCAAATACACTGTTCTACACCTCCCTGCTCTCCTCAAATACACCTCCCTGCTCTCCTCAAATACACTGTTCTACACCTCCCTGCTCTCCTCAAATACACTGTTCTACACCTCCCTGCTCTCCTCAAATACACTGTTCTACACCTCCCTGCTCTCCTCAAATACACCTCCCTGCTCTCCTCAAATACACTGTTCTACACCTCCCTGCTCTCCTCAAATACACTGTTCTACACCTCCCTGCTCTCCTCAAATACACCTCCCTGCTCTCCTCAAATACACTGTTCTACACCTCCCTGCTCTCCTCAAATACACTGTTCTACACCTCCCTGCTCTCCTCAAATACACTGTTCTACACCTCCCTGCTCTCCTCAAATACACTGTTCTACACCTCCCTGCTCTCCTCAAATACACTGTTCTACACCTCCCTGCTCTCCTCAAATACACTGTTCTACACCTCCCTGCTCTCCTCAAATACACCTCCCTGCTCTCCTCAAATACACTGTTCTACACCTCCCTGCTCTCCTCAAATACACTGTTCTACACCTCCCTGCTCTCCTCAAATACACTGTTCTACACCTCCCTGCTCTCCTCAAATACACTGTTCTACACCTCCCTGCTCTCCTCAAATACACTGTTCTACACCTCCCTGCTCTCCTCAAATACACTGTTCTACACCTCCCTGCTCTCCTCAAATACACTGTTCTACACCTCCCTGCTCTCCTCAAATACACCTCCCTGCTCTCCTCAAATACACTGTTCTACACCTCCCTGCTCTCCTCAAATACACTGTTCTACACCTCCCTGCTCTCCTCAAATACACTGTTCTACACCTCCCTGCTCTCCTCAAATACACCTCCCTGCTCTCCTCAAATACACTGTTCTACACCTCCCTGCTCTCCTCAAATACACCTCCCTGCTCTCCTCAAATACACTGTTCTACACCTCCCTGCTCTCCTCAAATACACTGTTCTACACCTCCCTGCTCTCCTCAAATACACTGTTCTACACCTCCCTGCTCTCCTCAAATACACTGTTCTACACCTCCCTGCTCTCCTCAAATACACTGTTCTACACCTCCCTGCTCTCCTCAAATACACTGTTCTACACCTCCCTGCTCTCCTCAAATACACCTCCCTGCTCTCCTCAAATACACTGTTCTACACCTCCCTGCTCTCCTCAAATACACTGTTCTACACCTCCCTGCTCTCCTCAAATACACTGTTCTACACCTCCCTGCTCTCCTCAAATACACTGTTCTACACCTCCCTGCTCTCCTCAAATACACTGTTCTACACCTCCCTGCTCTCCTCAAATACACCTCCCTGCTCTCCTCAAATACACTGTTCTACACCTCCCTGCTCTCCTCAAATACACTGTTCTACACCTCCCTGCTCTCCTCAAATACACTGTTCTACACCTCCCTGCTCTCCTCAAATACACTGTTCTACACCTCCCTGCTCTCCTCAAATACACTGTTCTACACCTCCCTGCTCTCCTCAAATACACTGTTCTACACCTCCCTGCTCTCCTCAAATACACTGTTCTACACCTCCCTGCTCTCCTCAAATACACTGTTCTACACCTCCCTGCTCTCCTCAAATACACCTCCCTGCTCTCCTCAAATACACTGTTCTACACCTCCCTGCTCTCCTCAAATACACTGTTCTACACCTCCCTGCTCTCCTCAAATACACTGTTCTACACCTCCCTGCTCTCCTCAAATACACTGTTCTACACCTCCCTGCTCTCCTCAAATACACTGTTCTACACCTCCCTGCTCTCCTCAAATACACTGTTCTACACCTCCCTGCTCTCCTCAAATACACTGTTCTACACCTCCCTGCTCTCCTCAAATACACCTCCCTGCTCTCCTCAAATACACTGTTCTACACCTCCCTGCTCTCCTCAAATACACTGTTCTACACCTCCCTGCTCTCCTCAAATACACTGTTCTACACCTCCCTGCTCTCCTCAAATACACCTCCCTGCTCTCCTCAAATACACTGTTCTACACCTCCCTGCTCTCCTCAAATACACCTCCCTGCTCTCCTCAAATACACTGTTCTACACCTCCCTGCTCTCCTCAAATACACTGTTCTACACCTCCCTGCTCTCCTCAAATACACTGTTCTACACCTCCCTGCTCTCCTCAAATACACTGTTCTACACCTCCCTGCTCTCCTCAAATACACTGTTCTACACCTCCCTGCTCTCCTCAAATACACTGTTCTACACCTCCCTGCTCTCCTCAAATACACCTCCCTGCTCTCCTCAAATACACTGTTCTACACCTCCCTGCTCTCCTCAAATACACTGTTCTACACCTCCCTGCTCTCCTCCCCTCTGTCCCTCCTGGCTGCGAGCAGGACAGTCACGCTGCTACAGTTATTTCACCTCCTGGCTGTCAGCAGGACAGTCACGCTGCTACAGTTATTTCACCTCCTGGCTGTCAGCAGGACAGTCACGCTGCTACAGTTATTTCACCTCCTGGCTGTCAGCTTTTCAATGAGACAGGTTGACCTGTTCAGAATTCTCTCTCTCTCTCTCTCTCTCTCTCTCTCTCTCTCTCTCTCTCTCTCTCTCTCTCTCTCTCTCTCTCTCTCTCTCTCTCTCTCTCTCTCTCTCTCTCTCTCTCTCTCTCTCTCTCTCTCTCTCTCTCTCTCTCAGCATGTTTGACTTCAGTGGCTGCTCTGTGGTTTTTGAAAGTTAGAGTTTTCATCTTTTCTGCTTCTCGCCGGCTGTTCTGAAACAGTGTGGTCTTCTCTCGCTTTCCGGATCACCAAGAGGTGATCTCTTGACAAAACAGTTGTTTACAACCTTTCACAGTCCATAGACACCACTAGAGGCTGAGGTTGAACCAACAACAGTACAGTAGGAAACCAATTTATTTGATATGATATCAATACACTGTAATATTTACATACAGACTAATACAAATGTAGTCTTAGTAGCACACTGGGTTGTTTCACAAGTAGTATTATTATTAGTAGTAGTTGTATTATTATAGTATTTCTTTTAAACTTCAACATTTTCCACTAGTTTAGACATCTTCACCATCTTGATTGCATCCAGCAAGTTTGGAATTTATTTGAGAAAGTTAATTTTTTGGGGTCTGTTGTGGTGGAAACCATCATCAACACCAATTCACTAAACAAATAAATAAAAACATGGTTTGAAAAACGCATTATCGGTGGTGAACAACAAGATTTCATTTCTTAACATTGAATGTATGTGCAAGTTCTCCACAACAGAAGAATGTGTACAAACAGTGAGGTGACAGAGAGTATAGTAATCACAACGGGTGGAAAAGGTTGATAAAATGACCGGGACGTTTTTAAAAAAATACCTAGAGACGAAGAACTAAAAAATAAAAACAAATCTGACAATTCAAGTAAAACAGGATTTTGTTATTTAGTTAAAAGACAATTGGAATCCCTTAGCCTCAGTGAAGAGTGAAGACAGGGTTAATAACGTCATCACAGAACGAACAAAATCGTTTTAAGACAAAAAAGCTAGCCTGGTTTCGGTTTGCAAAACAGGTCAAAATTATATACACAACTAAGAAAGTAAACTGCTCCAAAGAAGTGTGTAGATATAATAATAATAATAATAATAATAATAATAACGTGAAAACAGTCAAATTTGAAAGACTTGACTAGGCTGTCCTCTACCATTGTGTATGATTTGATATGAAATAATACAAAGACTCTGTCTCTCAGACAAAGCTTCATGTGTTCACAACAAATACCCACGTGGCAACAAAAAGCAGGAACCTGTAGTGCCCCAGGAATCTGCCTCCATGTGCAGACCATGGCAATCAACAGCATTGATTAGGGTACATGATTGTACAGTTAGACAGTCAGTGTCAGTCAGTCTCTTACAGCTTGGCCTCTATGTCACCATGATTGGAAGACCCCTCCATGTCGCGATATCATTGGTTGATTGGATGAGACCCCTCCTCTCCCTGTATTCCAGTATTGCTCCCAGTTGAGGGCTTCAGTTTGTAGTTCACATCTGTATACTAGAAAACAACACAAGTAGCTGTACCATACATGTCTATGCATTATATTGTTGGATGGGGATTGATTGAGAGTTCACTGATCGTCTCTTGTCTAGAAGCCCATGGCTGCGTCCCAAAAGGCACCCTATTCCCTATATAGGTCACTACTTTTGTCCAGAGCCCTACGGGATACCCTATAGGCCCTGGTCAAAAGAAGTGCACTAAGGGTGCCATTTGGGACGCTGCTCATGTAAAGCTCTCTTTCTGAGGCACACTGTCTCGTCTTCTAATCTAGTTGTGTGGTGTCCGGGGGACAGTCCTCCCTGCGTACCCAGATGTCTTCACCCTCCTCCCTAGCCCCCTGGTCATCCATGCTCACCCCAACCAGAGCACAATGCTTCCCCAGGTGGGAGAGCCTCATCCCTGTGGTAGTGGTCCCTGTGGCTCCCTGGGGCTGGGGGTGTTTAGGGCCCACCTCTTGGCATTCCACTCCCAGGGATAGGGCCCCTAGAGGCCCCTCTAGGTCTGTGGTGGAGGGTCCTTTGACAGACTGGCAGAAATCGTCATCGTCACTAAGGATGTCTGTCTCTTTCACGTCTCCTCCTCCTTCCACCTGCACCTGCTGCTCCTCCTCGTAGCGCTCCAGATCAAACTGCTCCTCAACCCAGCGGTCTGTACCCGCCCCTGCCTGCGTCTCCCCCTGTCCCTGTCCTTCCTTCTGTCCCTGTCCCTCAGGCTCTTCAGGGGACAGTGGGGACAGAGGGGACTCCTGGTCCAGCTCGCCATCGAAGACGATGTCTGTGTCGATGGTGAAACGGTTCCGCACCAGCTTCCTCCGGCCCAGGGTCCGCGCCGGGTCTGACACTGCAGAGGGAAGACAGACACATATCATGGTTTCAGTGGGATGGATTGATTAGATATCCTTGCTTCAACATCAATAAATGAGATATAAAATATACACAGCATAAGCTAGGTGTTACCCTTGACCTGTTTTAATCACGATCAAACACCCCACCCCCCACCTCTCCCGACAGCACCTACCTGCTCTGTTCATGGCAGGTCTGGCTCCCTTCAGGGCACAGAGGCGTTTGCCCCCGAAGGGGACATACTGCTGGTTGGGGGGTAGAGACTCAGTCTTCATCAGCTGACGCCGTTGCTTATCTCTTAGGATGGAGTGGAGTGTCTTCAAGAAGTCCTTCTTACTGTCCACAGAACTGGACGAGACAGAAATGGATTTAATTTGTTGGATAATTGACATCCTCAGATCATTAAGACATATATATACTCCTACAGCCACATCATTAATCAGCATCAAGGAGTTTGCCCTCTTACAGTGCTATTGGAATCTGGATTAATTAATCTGGAAACAATTAAAGTATTTAAAATAAAAAATATTAAAATAAATCAGTGACTTAATGTCAGGACTGACAGACATGCCATCAGCTGGTCAGGACTGACAGACATGCCATCAGCTGGTCAGGACTGACAGACATGCCATCAGCTGGTCAGGACTGACAGACATGCCATCAGCTGGTCAACAGGGTCAGGAGACTCACCTGCAGCACAGGTGAAATATCCTCTCTGGCCGTCCTTCCGACTCGGACTTGACATGGACAATCTCACACACGGCAGAGCCCTCTCCGTCTGCAAGGAACACACACACACACACACACACACACACACACACACACACACACACACACACACACACACACACACACACACACACACACACACACACACACACACACACACACACACACACACACACAGTACAGCTCATCTGTAGTCACTGACTATCTTCATCTCACTCAATCCTGTCTATTCAGACAGAGAACATTACAATCCTGTCTATTCAGACAGAGAACATTACAATCCTGTCTATTCAGACAGAACATTACAATCCTGTCTATTCAGACAGAACATTACAATCCTGTCTATTCAGACAGAACATTACAAAATCAATCAAAGGAATGGTTGAGTCTTAAGAGTGTATGTTGCTATAGCATCTGCCAAATGACTCAATATGTGACAAAATGTTTATGTATTTCAGGATCTATCAGTATGGCTGACTGTACTGTACCTTGGTTATTGAGGGTTCTATATTGAACTGTACTGTACCTTGGTTACTGAGGGTTCTACATTGAACTGTACTGTACCTTGGTTATTGAGGGCTCTACATTGAACTGTACCTTGGTTACTGAGGGCTCTACATTGAACTGTACTGTACCTTGGTTATTGAGGGCTCTATATTGAATTGTACCTTGGTTACTGAGGGTTCTATATTGAACTGTACTGTACCTTGGTTACTGAGGGCTCTACATTGAACTGTACTGTACCTTGGTTACTGAGGGCTCTATATTGAATTGTACTGTACCTTGGTTACTGAGGGCTCTACATTGAACTCTACTGTACCTTGGTTACTGAGGGCTCTATATTGAACTGTACTGTACCTTGGTTACTGAGAGTTCTATATTGAACTGTACTGTACCTTGGTTACTGAGGGCTCTAGATTGAACTGTACTGTACCTTGGTTACTGAGGGCTCTACATTGAACTGTACTGTACCTTGGTTACTGAGGGTTCTATATTGAACTGTACCTTGGTTACTGAGGGTTCTATATTGAACTGTACCTTGGTTATTGAGGGTTCTATATTGAATTGTACCTTGGTTATTGAGGGCTCTACATTGAACTGTACCTTGGTTACTGAGGGTTCTATATTGAACTGTACCTTGGTTACTGAGGGTTCTATATTGAACTGTTCCTTGGTTACTGAGGGTTCTATATTGAATTGTACCTTGGTTACTGAGGGCTCTACATTGAACTGTACTGTACCTTGGTTACTGAGGGTTCTATATTGAACTGTACCTTGGTTACTGAGGGCACTACATTGAACTGTACTGTACCTTGGTTATTGAGGGTTCTATATTGAACTGTACTGTACCTTGGTTACTGAGGGTTCTATATTGAACTGTACTGTACCTTGGTTACTGAGGGCTCTACATTGAACTGTACCTTGGTTACTGAGGGCTCTACATTGAACTGTACCTTGGTTACTGAGGGTTCTATATTGAACTGTTCCTTGGTTACTGAGGGTTCTATATTGAACTGTACCTTGGTTACTGAGGGCACTACATTGAACTGTACTGTACCTTGGTTATTGAGGGCTCTATATTGAACTGTACTGTACCTTGGTTATTGAGGGTTCTATATTGAACTGTACTGTACCTTGGTTACTGAGGGCTCTACATTGAACTGTACCTTGGTTACTGAGGGCTCTACATTGAACTGTACCTTGGTTACTGAGGGTTCTATATTGAACTGTTCCTTGGTTACTGAGGGTTCTATATTGAACTGTACCTTGGTTACTGAGGGCACTACATTGAACTGTACTGTACCTTGGTTATTGAGGGCTCTATATTGAACTGTACTGTACCTTGGTTATTGAGGGCTCTATATTGAACTGTACTGTACCTTGGTTATTGAGGGCTCGGACTTGGAGGGTGTCTGTGGAGATCATGTGACGGAAGCGGAATGGGTCCTTGTCTTCAGACGAGACTGACGACACTCGATGGGAGCCACCCTGAGAGACACACAGACAGACCTTAGACACACACCCCAACAGACAGATACGCATCCCAACAGACAGATACGCACCCCAACAGACAGATACGCACCCCAACAGACAGATACGCACCCCAACAGATGCATAAATCATTTCCGAAGCATCTATGTAGCATCTATGTAGATAGATAGATAGATAGATAGATAGATAGATAGATAGATAGATAGATAGATAGATAGATAGATAGATAGATAGATAGATAGATAGATAGATAGATAGATAGATAGGTACTTTATTGATCCCCCGGGGGGGAAATTTCATGTAGCATCTATGTATGAAGCCTTTATGAATGCTTTATAAAGTGTGATGATTTGGAGAAAGAAATGGTCACATGTGAGCTGCAGGTTGGTTTACAGTACATGGCTGTGTGATACGTGTTTTACAATACATCAGAAGGTACCACTGACCCACTGGACTAGTTATGGAAGTGGTGCTTCAACAAAACCAAATACATTAGAACCACTTGATGAGAAGGTAATATCACTGGTTGAAAGTGGGTTGTGTTAAAGGGGCAATCAGTAGTTTTTCCAGATCATCCCTCAGCTTTTTACCGAAACAAGCTTTATTATCATTTCAACTGCTGATTGACACTTTGAGAGATGGAACTCACCATTTTCTTCTTCTGCTTGGAGCCATCCTTACACACAAACACCACAGCTGTTTTGAAGACTGAACGAAGAAGAAGGTGATAAAAGGGTTAGCAGAAAGACTTCTAAGTGTTTGAGTAATACTTTAATAATATAAGCTACCATAATATATTATTATGTTAATTGAGTTATCAGTCTTGCACTCAGTCCCAAATGGGCTGTGGTCTAAAGTTGCGCACTATATAGAGAAGGTTCTAAGTAGCTTCATCCTGTTCTAGAACTAGAACCCCATTAGTTGCATGGTTCTGAGAAGGTCAGATCAGATGCACACTAGGTCTTGTCCTTAACGTACTGAATGCAGCCAGTTGGGGGTCTTTCTTCCATTTGCCCAGGGAGGAGGGAGGGTTGATCCAGGCTACGCTGGTGTGGAGCAGCAGGTCACCCATCGACAGATCAGCAACCTAGAACACACAACACAACCATGTTACACCCATGTTACAACACAACCATGTTACAACACAACCATGTTACACCGATGTTACAACACAACCATGTTACACCGATGTTACAACACACTAATTTTACAGCAATGTTACATTAACGTTAAATTAAAAACGCAACAATGTTACAGCAACGCCATCCCTCAACATACTCAGAACACCTCAAACGACATCATATTCCCTATATAGCGCACTTATTTTGACCAGAGCCATAGCCCATATAACACCATACCTCTTTCTTAAAAGAACAACACCGTACCTCTTTCTCACAACAACAACACCGTACCTCTTTCTTACAACATCAACACCGTACCTCTTTCTCACAACAACAACACCGTACCTCTTTCTCACAACAACAACACCGTACCTCTTTCTCACAACAACAACACCGTACCTCTTTCTTACAACAACACCGTACCCTTTCTTACAACAACACCGTACCTCTTTCTCACAACAACACCGTACCTCTTTCTTACAGCAACACCGTACCCTTTCTTACAGCAACACCGTACCCATTAATTACAACACCACCATACCTCTTTCTTACATCACCACCATAACTTTTTATTACAACACCACCATACCTCTTCCTTACAACACCACCATACATTTTTCTTACACCACCATACCTCTTTCTTACAACAACACCATACCTCTTTCTTACAACACCACCATACCACTTTCTTACAACAACACCATACCTCTTTCTTACAACAACACCATACCTCTTTCTTACAACAACACCATACCTCTTTCTTACAACACCACCATACCACTTTCTTACAACAACACCATACCTCTTTCTTACAACAACACCATACCTCTTTCTTACAACAACACCATACCACTTTCTTACATCACTACCATAACTTTTTATTACAACACCACCACCATTCCTCTTTCTTGAAACACCACCATACCTCTTTCTTACAACAACATACCTCTTTCCTACAACACCACCATAACACTTTCTTACAACAACATCATACCTGGGGGGTCACGGGAAGCAGCGAAGCTAGTAAGAAGCGTGACGAGAACTCCCGATAAATCTTTAACTAACGTATCCTTAAACTGATAACTTCACCCATACTCTTGGCACCAACTACATTGTGGTGATATGCCTACGAGACAAAAAAAAGGCAAGGGAAGCACAAGAAACAGACCAAGAAATTACGGAGAAAGTGCCTCTGACCATGGCCTCCTGGGAAACCCAAGAAGGCACCATGACACCTCAGGAAGAAGCTAGGCTAGCTCACATCCTTAAAGTAATCAAAGAAGGCACCATGACACCTCAGGAAGAAGCTAGGCTAGCTCACATCTTTAAAGTTATCAAAGAAGGCACCATGACACCTCAGGAAGAAGCTAGGCTAGCTCACATCCTTAAAGTAATCAAAGAAGGCACCATGACACCTCAGTAAGAAGCTAGGCTAGCTCACGTCCTTAAAGTAATCAAAGAAGGCATCATGACACCTCAGTAAGAAGCTAGGCTAGCTCACGTCCTTAAAGTAATCAAAGAAGGCAATGACTCCCTCACAACACAATTTAACTTGAAAACAGCTGACTTCAGCTGCTCCATCTCAGCACAGCCGGCTAAAAATAAAAAATTCCAAATTCCAACGACTATCAACACGCTAGGATCACGAATGGAAGAAGCTGAATAGCGCATCAGCACTGCTGAGGACAAGCTAGAGGGAATGGGGACAGAACTACAGAAACTGCGCCAAAACAACGAATACCTGATGAATAAGGTCAACCATTTGGTAACTACAGTAGGCAAAGCAACATTAAAATCATCAGCCACCGCGGGGGCAGTGAGGGGACAGACCACTGATCTCTCTGCTGCCATATAAATTCTGAACCTTGGACCTTATTGATCCACTGGGACGTTATGTAGTGGTCCATGGAAGAATGTATTCTGAACCTTGGACCTTATTGATCCACTGGGACGTTATGTAGTGGTCCATGGAAGAATGTATTCTGAACCTTGGACCTTATTGATCCACTGGGACATTATGTAGTGGTCCATGGAAGAATGTATTCTGAACCTTGGACCTTATTGATCCACTGGGACGTTATGTAGTGGTCCATGGCAGAATGTATTCTGAACCTTGCTTAATGTATATACACCTAATTATGATGATCATGTTTTTATTCAAGATATATTCCTCAAGGTAGCGGAATTTCAGGGAACACTCTTTGTCTGGATACGATTCTGGATAGATCCTTAACTAAAGCAACCTCATTGACTAAGTCAGCCAAAAGCACTCTATCATTTATGAAAGACTTCAATTTGAAAGACATATGGAGACAGCTCCACCCCCAAGATAGGGATTACTCATTCTACTGCTGCCTGCATAACTCTCAGACCTGGGTTTATTATTTTCTCCTATCAGCACAGGTAACCCATAGAGTTGTGGAAAATGAGTATTTATCCAGAACTATCTCAGATCATTCTCCCCGGATAGAGTTCAAGGGACTTATAGACTCAACTCTTTTGAAACAGGCAGCATTTTGTCAATTTATCAGAGACCAAATTAAGTTTTTAGGTGTCCATCCTCTCCCAATAGTTTTGTACTCTGGGAGACATTAAAGGCCTTTCTTAGGGGTCAAATCATTTTGAACAAAAAGAACACCAAAAATCTGGCTCTAAAGAAACATACCGCTCATTGGTGAATAAAAAACTAAAATATAATACCCTAAGTACTTACAAAACTGAAAAGGCTATTCTTAGAACTAGTCAAAGATATTATGAATGAGGGGGAGAAAACACACAAAGTCTTGGCCTGTCAGATAAAAGCTGAGGAGAATTCGAGGATCATCAACTGAAACACAGAACGGTCAAGTGTCTCACAACCCAGAAGAGATGAATGATTCATTTAAACAATACTATTCTAAGTTATACACCTCTGGTGGAACGGAACCAATGATAGACTGGTTCAATGATAGCCACTCCAATACCTTGACTTTGTTTTCATTAAGCCATTTTGCCAAAGCTTTGGAAGTATGCTTGGGGTCATTGTCCATTTGGAAGACCCATTTGCGACCAAGCTTTAACTTCCTGACTGATGTCTTGAGATGTTGCTTCAATATATCCAAATAATTTTCCTTCCTCGTGATGCCATCTATTTTGTGAAGTGCACCAGTCCCTCCTGCAGCAAAGCACCCCCACAACATGATGCTGCCACCCCCGTGCTTCACGGTTGGGATGGTGTTCTCCGGCTTGCAAGCCTCCCCCTTTTTCCTCCAAACATAACGATGGTAATTATGGCCAAACAGTTCTGTCAAGAGGACATTTCTCCAAAAAGTACCATCTTTGTCCACATGTGCAGTTGCAAACCGTAGTCTGGCTTTTTTATGGCGGTTTTGGAGCAGTGGCTGCTTCCTTGCTGAGCGGCCTTTCAGGTTATGTTGATATAGGACTCGTTTTACTGTGGATATAGATACTTTTGTACCTGTTTGTTGCTGTTGTTCTGGGATTGTTTTGCACTTTTCGCACCAAAGTACGTTCATCTCTAGGAGACAGAACACGTCTCCTTCCTGAGCGGTATGACAGCTGTGTGGTCCCATGGTGTTTATACTTGCGTACTATTGTTTGTACAGATGAACGTGGTACCTTCAGGCATTTGGAAATTGTTAACAAACTATAGTTTTGGCAAGTCGGTTAGGACATCTACTTTGTGCATGACATGTAATTCTTCCAACAATTGTTTACAGACAGATTATTTCACTTATAATTCACTATATCACAATTCCAGTGGGACAGAAGTTTACATACACTAAGTTGACTGTGCCTTTAAACAGCTTGGAAAATTCCAGAAAATTATGTCATGGTTTTAGAAGCTTCTGATAGGCTAATTGACATCATTTGAGTCAATTGGAGGTGTACCTGTGGAGGTATTTCAAGGCCTACCTTCAAACTCAGTGCCTCTTTGCTCGACATCATGGGAAAATCAAAAGAAATCAGCCAAGACCTCAGGAAAAAAATTGTAGACCGCCACAAGTCTGGTTCATCCTTGGGAGGGGGCTGCCCTCTGAAAGCTTGCAGTTTCACCCTGATATTCTGCTCTCGCGCCTCTCTCGTCGCCCGCTGTCCCTGTCCTCCCACGTTTCCCAGGCGTAACGGGACAGTTGCTCAGCTAGGCTCTCCCTCAGTGTGATCACGCCGACGGGCAGTCCTCTGTCCTTCATGTCTGTAGTCGCCTCCCCTGCTGTCTGATACTGCTGCGTGCCGTCCTCATAGAACACTCGTAGTTTAGCAGGGAACGGTGTCTGGAATCAGATCTTTCTCTGCGTCAGCACTCGCTTTGCTTCAGAGTATTCCTTACGCTTCATCAGGATTGCCGGGGGTAGTCTATATTGACCTCCTGTTCAAAAACACCATCTTGTAGCGTAGGAATCAGACTATTATTGACCGCGGCTTGTCTCCCTTGTCCCTGGGAGGTCTCAGGGCGAGCGCCCGGTGTGCTGTCTCAATGTCAAGCTCCGTATTCGTGGTGGGGGAGATCTCAAGCGTGTCCCGTAGTAACTTTTCCATGCACTCAACCGTAGACTATCCCTCCGCTCCTTCGGGAACATTATATATCCTTATATTCTCCTGTCGAGATCTCCCTTCTTGGTCAAGCGGTTTATTTTCTTGATGATTCATCACTTTTATCATCTTGCTGAGCTCTTGTTCCATGTTTTGAGCTCGACCTTCCACCGTTTCTGCCTCTGCTATTTTTTTATTAACGTTGGAGAGCTCGGATTCAATATCATTCAGTTGTGGTTTCGTGTCTTTGTGAAAGCTCCGTATCTCCTCCAAAACTTTTGCTAAACTTACAGCGTCATCCAGGCAAGGGTTAGTTTCGCCATCCTGTGTCTGTGTAGGTGAGCTGTCCTCCGCGTTTTCTTCATTTACAGGTTCTACAACGATGCTTTTCTTGTTTCCATCCCTTTTTCCCCATTCTTGCCCCACTTGCCAATTCAGCTACTATCGATAAATTCAGTATTTGTCCGTGTAACGAGGCGAGGTAGTTATTTTTCCAGAGGACCTTTTTTTTGGCTGCCATTCAAGTTGGTGACGTCACCGGAACCACCATAGCTCTTTTTTACAACAACACCATACCTCTTTCTTACACCACCACCATAGCTCTTTTTTACAACAACACCATACCTCTTTCTTACACCACCACCATACCTCTTTCTTACACCACCACCATACCTCTTTCTTACACCACCACCATACCTCTTTCTTACACCACCACCATACCTCTTTCTTACACCACCACCATACCTCTTTCTTACACCACCACCATACCTCTTTCTTACACCACCACCATACCTCTTTCTTACACCACCACCATACCTCTTTCTTGTCTCCACTCTGCTCTGCTATGAGCTGGTCAAACACCAACCCAAACTCCTCGTGGATCTTCTGCATCTCATTGATGTGACTGGCCACCTTGTTCATGGCCTTCATAGCAACTGGACAGGATGCAGAGAGTATAATGTATTAGTGGAAATGACTCACTGTCACAGTGACTACATGTATTCATCTTATGTTTCCAATAAGTAGTGTCCAGTACACCCATTTCTCCATTTATGAAATAAGGATGCATACACACTCATGCTGAACTTATGGTAATGCTCTCTCACATTCCCTCACACCCTCCCTTTTTAGGTGATAGTGTTCTTCACTGTCAGGGTCAGTCAGTGAGTACAACCCCCTCCCTTCCTCCTTACCATTCAGGTGATAGTGTTCTTCACTGTCAGGGTCAGTCAGTGAGTACAACTCTCTCAGTAGTAGTGGGTACTTCAGGACTCTCTGGATGGGTTTGATCAGGTAGGACTCCAGGGTGGAGGAGTGTTGCTGTTTAGGGTTTCTCTCATCCAGAAACGCCTTGAAGTCTGCATCTGTCTTAGCTAGATGCAATGAGAAGGCACGAGAGGGTTTTACACACATAACCTCCAAACGTTTCAGAGGAGCTGGATAATGAAATAACATCCAACATAAAGAAGTCCCCCGACTGTTTGCTGCTACCATGCTCTTATGTCAGAGGTGTCAAACTCATTCCATGGAGGGCCTAGTGTCTGCGAGATTTTGGTTTTTCCTTTCACTTAAGACCTAGACAACCAGGTGAGGGGAGTTCTTTACTAATTAGTGACCTTAATTCATCAATCAAGTACAAAAGAGGAGCAAAAACCCGCAGACATTCGGCCCTCCGTAGAATTAGTTTGACACGTGTCTGATGTGATCTGTTAACAAAGTGTACGGTCATAAAATAATAACATCTCTATAGGAGGAGAGACTGAATCAAGACCTGAGGGGGGAGAGACTGAATCAAGACCTGAGGGGGGAGAGACTGAATCAAGACCTGAGGGGGAGGAGAGACTGAATCAAGACCTGAGGGGGAGGAGAGACTGAATCAAGACCTGAGGGGGGAGAGACTGAATCAAGACCTGAGGGGGGAGAGACTGAATCAAGACCTGAGGGGGGAGAGACTGAATCAAGACCTGAGGGGGGAGAGACTGAATCAAGACCTGAGGGGGGAAAGACTGAATCAAGACCTGAGGGGGGAAAGACTCGCTAACTAGCCTATTAGCCACATTATGGCTGACTTCATTGCCCTTGCTAGTTTGATTGTATTGACATTCCCAGCCTTAGTTACATTCGTCAGTGTTTTTTGTCCAGAATATTGAGTCATTGAAACTGAAACAGAGCATCCCGAATGGAGGCAGCAAACAATGTACCAGGCCAGCTGTGATTTACAACCTGATAGCAATATTTTTTGGACTACCAAGAAATGTATTTGTGTATTATATTAATCATGCATCCATCTATTCTGCCAACAATGCCTTAGTGTACATCATTGAACGTTGTCAAATGTAACTTCTAATAAAGTTGGTTTTGTACCATAAACTGAGAATTTTAAATATTTAACTGATTTTATGATTGTCTGTTTGTTTCATATGTGCAAAGTAGTTAAAACGCTGTCAGTTCCACTTAAAAACTTTATTGTACTAAATGCTTTTTGCAATGGGAAGTAATAGTTGTACATTGATTGTGAAATGCTTAATGGTTGTGTTTTTGTATTCTTATTATTGGAACCTACTGGCTTATTATGTCCGAGTTGATGGACTGCTGATCCTTTAACGTCATGCTGTGTGTGACTGCTGTCTTTCCATCATCAATTTTTTTATTAACTAGGCAAGTCAGTTAAGAACAAATTCGTATTTACAATGACGGCCTACCTACAGGGTCAGCCCATGGAGCAAATTAGTGCCTTGCTCAAGGTCATAGACAGGTTTTTTTTCACCTTGTCGGCCTTTCGGTTACTGGCCCAATGCTCTAACCGCTAGGCTATCTGCCACCCAAAATGCAGTGGTGTAGTGGTGCCTGGAGAAGTGGTGCCTGGAGAAGTGGTGTAGTGGTGCCTGGAGTAGTGGTGTAGTGGAGCCTGGAGAAGTGGTGTAGTGGTGCCTGGAGAAGTGGTGTAGTGGAGTCTGGAGAAGTGGTGTAGTGGAGTCTGGAGAAGTGGTGTAGTGGTGCCTGGAGAAGTGGTGTAGTGGTGCCTGGAGAAGTGGTGTAGTGGAGTCTGGAGAAGTAGTGTAGTGGTGCCTGGAGAAGTGGTGTAGTGGTGCCTGGAGAAGTGGTGCCTGGAGAAGTGGTGTAGTGGTGCCTGGAGAAGTGGTGTAGTGGAGTCTGGAGAAGTAGTGTAGTGGTGCCTGGAGAAGTGGTGCCTGGAGAAGTGGTGTAGTGGAGTCTGGAGAAGTAGTGTAGTGGTGCCTGGAGAAGTGGTGTAGTGGTGCCTGGAGAAGTGGTGCCTGGAGAAGTGGTGTAGTGGTGCCTGGAGAAGTGGTGTAGTGGAGTCTGGAGAAGTAGTGTAGTGGTGCCTGGAGAAGTGGTGCCTGGAGAAGTGGTGTAGTGGTGCCTGGAGTAGTGGTGTAGTGGAGCCTGGAGAAGTGGTGTAGTGGTGCCTGGAGAAGTGGTGTAGTGGAGTCTGGACAAGTGGTGTAGTGGTGCCTGGAGAAGTGGATAGACTAATTTTGACAAAAAGTTCCCAAACGGCCCGCCCAGCGAAGGAAATGCTCACTGGTTGAAACATCCTAAGTTTTCCTGTAGATTTTTTAGATTTCCACTCAAAATCACACTTTTATTTATAGAAGAAATAATAAACTTTCCAAAAGTCCACAAAAATGCTTAAACAACATCAATCTGATTGGGTGGGCCTGGCTCCCCGGAGGGTGGGCCTCTGTCCACCCAGGCCCATCCATGTCTCCGCCCCTAATGCAAACAGCACATGATGACCAGAAGTGTATTTGTTGCTCCTAATACGTGTACTTTGATTAGTTAAATAAGGTGTGTATGTCTGGGGCTACAATAATCATGTGTGAGGTACAGTTTGGGGGTAGTCAAGGGCCAGAGTGTAGCAACACTGTCCTAAGAGACCTGCCATAGCTATGAAGAGGTCATTCAACACTGTCCTAAGAGACCTGCCATAGCTATGAAGAGGTCATTCAACACTGTCCTAAGAGACCTGCCATAGCTATGAAGAGGTCATTCAACACTGTCCTAAGAGACCTGCCATAACTATGAAGAGGTCATTCAACACTGTCCTAAGAGACCTGCCATAGCTATGAAGAGGTCATTCAACACTGTCCTAAGAGACCTGCCATAACTATGAAGAGGTCATTCAACACTGTCCTAAGAGACCTGCCATAACTATGAAGAGGTCATTCAACACTGTCCTAAGAGACCTGCCATAGCTATGAAGAGGTCATTCAACACTGTCCTAAGAGACCTGCCATAGCTATGAAGAGGTCATTCAACACTGTCCTAAGAGACCTGCCATAACTATGAAGAGGTCATTCAACACTGTCCTAAGAGACCTGCCATAACTATGAAGAGGTCATTCAACACTGTCCTAAGAGACCTGCCATAGCTATGAAGAGGTCATTCAACACTGTCCTAAGAGACCTGCCATAACTATGAAGAGGTCATTCAACACTGTCCTAAGAGACCTGCCATAGCTATGAAGAGGTCATTCAACACTGTCCTAAGAGACCTGCCATAGCTATGAAGAGGTCATTCAACACTGTCCTAAGAGACCTGCCATAACTATGAAGAGGTCATTCAACACTGTCCTACGAGACCTGCCATAGCTATGAAGAGGTCATTCAACACTGTCCTAAGAGACCTGCCATAACTATGAAGAGGTCATTCAACACTGTCCTAAGAGACCTGCCATAACTATGAAGAGGTCATTCAACACTGTCCTAAGAGACCTGCCATAGCTATGAAGAGGTCATTCAACACTGTCCTAAGAGACCTGCATAGCTATGAAGAGGTCATTCAACACTGTCCTAAGAGACCTGCCATAACTATGAAGAGGTCATTCAACACTGTCCTAAGAGACCTGCCATAGCTATGAAGAGGTCATTCAACACTGTCCTAAGAGACCTGCCATAGCTATGAAGAGGTCATTCAACACTGTCCTAAGAGACCTGCCATAGCTATGAAGAGGTCATTCAACACTGTCCTAAGAGACCTGCCATAACTATGAAGAGGTCATTCGGAGACCCCTTGAAAGCTCACTAAGGCTTCCAGGGGGTCCTAGGCCCACAAGTTGAGAAACACTGTCCTAAGAGACTCCACCCCAAATGGCACAAAAGTAGGTACTATGTACGGAATAGGGTGTCATGTGGGACACAGTTAGTCTCTGTAGTGCAGGGTGGAGGAAGTGGAAACAGGGAGGAGCTTCATGAATATTATCCCTTTATGAGCACCTTAGACACACACACACACACACACTGTGTTTTACTCACCTTTTACGAGCACCTTGGGGACTTTGGTGTGGCTGGCGCAGAACGCACTGTAGATCTTAAAACGGTCTGCATAGTACAGGAAGGAACCTCCTAGAGAGAAGAGGATTTTCTGAGAAGGAGAAGAAAAAAAGTTGTGGTTAAACGATGTGTTTTGGAAGCAGACAGTTAAACGATGTGTTTTGGAAGCAGACAGTTAAACTATGTGTTTTAGAAGCAGACGTTACACGATGTGTTTTAGAAGCAGACAGTTAAAGATGTGTTTTATAAGCAGACAGTTAAACTATGTGTTTTAGAAGCAGACAGTTACACGATGTGTTTTAGAAGCAGACAGTTAAAGATGTGTTTTAGAAGCAGACAGTTAAACTATGTGTTTTGGAAGCAGACAGTTAAAGATGTGTTTTAGAAGCAGACAGTTAAACTATGTGTTTTGGAAGCAGACAGTTAAACGATGTGTTTTAGAAGCAGACAGTTAAACGATGTGTTTTAGAAGCAGACAGTTAAACGATGTGTTTTAGAAGCAGACAGTTAAACGATGTGTTTTGGAAGCAGACGTTACACGATGTGTTTTAGAAGCAGACAGTTACACAATGTGTTTTAGAAGCAGACAGTTAAACGATGTGTTTTAGAAGCAGACAGTTAAACAATGTGTTTTAGAAGCAGACAGTTAAACTATGTGTTTTAGAAGCAGACAGTTAAACTATGTGTTTTAGAAGCAGACAGTTAAACTATGTGTTTTAGAAGCAGACAGTTAAACGATGTGTTTTGGAAGCAGACAGTTAAACTATGTGTTTTAGAAGCAGACAGTTAAACGATGTGTTTTAGAAGCAGACAGTTAAACGATGTGTTTTGGAAGCAGACGTTACACGATGTGTTTTGAAAGCAGACATTACACGATGTGTTTTGGAAGCAGCAGACAGTTAAAATGCCAGATGTAGGTTTGACACTCGTTCCAGGCAGGCTGTTATTTGGATCCAAGCAGAGCCTTATTTCATTTAAGGAAGCATGTTATTTTTCGTTCCAGGCAGGGTGTTATTTTGTCGTTCAAGGCAGGGTGTTATTTTGTACCTTGAATTGTTCCACTCTCTCCAGCTTCTCCAGGTCTGGAACCAATCTGGTCCCATCTTCTAGAGTCTTCAGGAATTCCACCTGGAACTCCACCATCTCAGGCAGGTTCCCAATCAGAATGTCCAGCTGGAGCCACACCAAAGCCAAGAGGGAAATCAATGATTTCTCAATATATAAATGAATTACAACTCAAGTGCCCTATTACAGTGAGAGGGATGCATCCCAAATGGCATCCTACTACCTACAGTATTTAGTACACTATTTCTGACAAGAAGGTTATGGGCCTTGGTCAAACTTTGTGCACTAGATAGGGGAAAGGGTGTTGAAGTGTTAAAGTGAGAAGATCCTATTAAAGCAATAGAACCATCTGTGTTCCATCAACATCACAGTCTCAATAGAACCATCTGTGTTCCATCAACATCACAGTCTCAATAGAACCATCTGTGTTGCATCAACATCACAGTCTCAATAGAACCATTTGTGTTCCATCAACATC
Source organism: Thymallus thymallus (assembly GCA_023634145.1). Taxonomy (NCBI): domain Eukaryota; kingdom Metazoa; phylum Chordata; class Actinopteri; order Salmoniformes; family Salmonidae; genus Thymallus; species Thymallus thymallus. The sequence goes on along the minus strand of CM042378.1, from coordinate 34,135,535 downwards.
ACAGTCTCAATAGAACCATTTGTGTTCCATCAACATCACAGTCTCAATAGAACCATCTGTGTTCCATCAACATCACAGTCTCAATAGAACCATCTGTGTTCCATCAACATCACAGTCTCAATAGAACCATCTGTGTTCCATCAACATCACAGTCTCAATAGAACCATCTGTGTTCCATCAACATCAAAGTCTCAATAGAACCATCTGTGTTCCATCAACATCACAGTCTCAATAGAACCATCTGTGTTCCATCAACATCACAGTCTCAATAGAACCATCTGTGTTCCATCAACATCACAGTCTCAATAGAACCATCTGTGTTCCATCAACATCACAGTCTCAATAGAACCATCTGTGTTCCATCAACATCACAGTCTCAATAGAACCATCTGTGTTCCATCAACATCACAGTCTCAATAGAACCATCTGTGTTCCATCAACATCACAGTCTCAATAGAACCATCTGTGTTCCATCAACATCACAGTCTCAATAGAACCATCTGTGTTCCATCAACATCACAGTCTCAATAAAACCATCTGTGTTCCATCAACATCACAGTCTCAATAGAACCATCTGTGTTCCATCAACATCACAGTCTCAATAAAACCATCTGTGTTCCATCAACATCACAGTCTCAATAGAACCATCTGTGTTCCATCAACATCACAGTCTCAATAGAACCATCTGTGTTCCATCAACATCACAGTCTCAATAGAACCATCTGTGTTCCATCAACATCACAGTCTCAATAGAACCATCTGTGTTCCATCAACATCACAGTCTCAATAGAACCATCTGTGTTCCATCAACATCACAGTCTCAATAGAACCATCTGTGTTCCATCAACATCACAGTCTCAATAGAACCATCTGTGTTCCATCAACATCACAGTCTCAATAGAACCATCTGTGTTCCATCAACATCACAGTCTCAATAGAACCATCTGTGTTCCATCAACATCACAGTCTCAATAGAACCATCTGTGTTCCATCAACATCAAAGTCTCAATAGAACCATCTGTGTTCCATCAACATCACAGTCTCAATAGAACCATCTGTGTTCCATCAACATCACAGTCTCAATAGAACCATCTGTGTTCCATCAACATCAAAGTCTCAATAGAACCATCTGTGTTCCATCAACATCACAGTCTCAATAGAACCATCTGTGTTCCATCAACATCACAGTCTCAATAGAACCATCTGTGTTCCATCAACATCACAGTCTCAATAGAACCATCTGTGTTCCATCAACATCACAGTCTCAATAGAACCATCTGTGTTCCATCAACATCACAGTCTCAATAGAACCATCTGTGTTCCATCAACATCAAAGTCTCAATAGAACCATCTGTGTTCCATCAACAACACAGTCTCAATAGAACCATCTGTGTTCCATCAACATCACAGTCTCAATAGAACCATCTGTGTTCCATCAACATCAAAGTCTCAATAGAACCATCTGTGTTCCATCAACATCACAGTCTCAATAGAACCATCTGTGTTCCATCAACATCACAGTCTCAATAGAACCATCTGTGTTCCATCAACATCACAGTCTCAATAGAACCATCTGTGTTCCATCAACATCACAGTCTCAATAGAACCATCTGTGTTCCATCAACATCACAGTCTCAATAGAACCATCTGTGTTCCATCAACATCACAGTCTCAGCCTTACAGCCATTTCTTTCAGTTCTCTCTTTAAACAGCCTCCTCTCCTCTCCTCCCTCCCTCCCTCCCTCCCTCCCTCCCTCCCTCTCGTCCTCCCTCCATCTCTTCCCTCCTACACATAGCACACTCTGTACAAGGTTACGCAACAGCCATTCTGAGAACTAGAATGGCTAGTGCCAGATACATTTAAGCTACAGTATTCCTCCGTCTCCCTGGCTCTGTGTGTGTGTGTGTCATACCTCATCCTGAGTGAGGCAGGTCTCCTTCTGTAGTGGGGTTAAATACCTCCCAATGAGACAATTAAGATCCTGCGTAGACAAGAGTGAGGACTTGATTAGAGTGCTGAACACAAACAGACAAGCACACACACCTCATGGATATGTACACACACTGACAGGGAGAATAGAATGCACTCTGGCTTAAACGCCAGGTTTAACATCTCTGACCACAACCAAGGCATTAAGCTGTACTATACACAAAATGTCATGTGTTGAATAAAAATAATACTGTTCCTAATCACATGTAAAGATATATATTCTTTATTCTGTAGGTCTCTCACTGACTGGGTTTGTTCAAGTGACATCTCTGTCAAGTGACATCTCTGTCAAGTGACATCTCTGTCAAGTGACATCTCTGTCAAGTGACATTTCTAGTTAGATCAGTTTACATACACCCCTGGGTGAAAAGTTTGGAATATTACTGATTCAAGGGTTTTTCTTTATTTGCACTGCCTGCCTGCCTGCCTGCCTGCCTGCCTGCCTGCCTGCCTGCCTGCCTGCCTGCCTGCCTGCCTGCCTGTCTGCCTGTCTGTCTGTCTGTCTGTCTGTCTGCCTGTCTGTCTGTCTGTCTGCCTGTCTGCCAGCTGTGTGCCTATAGCTCTCCTGGGGGATAAACAGATACTTTGTGAATGCTTCATGTGTAGCACACACACCCTTCACATGGAACAGGCTATATGTGTTTTTCTGACGAACGAGTGGACGCATAGTTAAATAGATAGGGGGAGGGGCCTGCACACGCACACAGACACACACCTCCCACAAACACAAACACACAGACACACACCCCCCACACACACCCACAGCAGAGATGCAGTACTATGGTAGTACTTACTTTGACATAGGTGCGTTCCGTCTCCACCAGCTCACAGATGACTTTGCGTAGCTTGTCGGCGTCAGAGAGCTGTCGGGTGGCAGCGCCAGAGGCAGGCAGAGGGAAGGGTGGCTCCAGACTGGGGGACGAGGAACTTGTGGCACACTCAGACGGATTCATGTCATGGAGACTGCGGCAGAACGCTGCGACCTGCTCCGTACTCTACAGAAGGAGAGAGAGAGAGAGAGAGAGAGAGAGAGATGGAAAGGAGAGAGGTAGAGAGAATGAGGTAGAGAGATGGAGAGAAAGAGAGAGAGAGAGAGAGAGAGAGAGAGCGAGAGCGAGAGATGAGAGATAGAGAAAGAGAGCGATAGAGGGGAAGAGATAGAGAGAGAAAGAGAGAGAGAAAAAGAGAGAAAAAGAGAGAGAGAGAGAGAGAGAGAGATAGAGGGGAAGAGAGAGAGAGAGAGAGAGAGAGGAAGAGAGAGAGAGAGAGAGAGAGAGAGAGAGAGAGAGAGAAGGAGATGAGAGATAGAGAAAGAAGGAGAGAGAGAGCGATAGAGGGGAAGAGATAGAGAGAGAGATAGAGAGAGAGAGGAAGATAGAGAGAAAGAGGAAGAGAGAGAGAGAGAGAGAGAGAGGGGAAGAGAGAGAGAGAGAGAGAGAGAGAGAGAGAGAGAGAGAGAGAGAGAGAGAGAGAGAGAGAGAGAGAGAGAGATAGGGGAAAAGAAAACAGATGAGTAAGACTACTTGTACCTCAGTCTTGCAGGCAAGCGATGGAGGGAGGGATGGCAGTGTAATCAGAAGAACAGATGAATAAAGAGGACAGAGAAATCTGTTTACATCAGCTGTGTCCTTTCCCCCCCCCTTACCCTCCTCTGTCTGTTTCTACCCCGTGATCAGTCTATCCGAGGCAGGCAGGAGGAAGGAACGTACATACTGGTGTCACTTTCCTTCAGTTCCTCTAACACTGATCCATGAGGCCGTCTGGCAATTAGTGACTACGCAGAGAGGAGAGGCAGGATGGAGAGATGGAGCGAGGACAGGAGGGAGGATGGAGAAGAGGAGAGGGAGCGCTAAAAAAAAATCATTTGCACTCATTCGTCTATTTTCGGCCTGTCATAACAGTCTCTCTCTCCCCTCTCTCAGTCTTTCTCTCTCTCCCCTCTCTCAGTCTCTCTCTCTCCCCTCTCTCAGTCTCTCTCTCTCCCCTCTCTCAGTCTTTCTCTCTCTCCCCTTGGGTTTTCCTCCTACTGATGGCTGATGTATTGATCTCTTTTCAGATAATCAAAAGCAAAACAATACATACTGCATGTTGCCTAGGAGACCAGCAGTGTTCATCTGCATTGTTGGGCTATCATCATTTAGGGCAGAAATATATGGGTTGTTTGTCAACAAAACCGACTCGTGCGCAACTATGGAGCAAAGCAGACGGGGTTGGCTTAGACTGCTGACAACTATTCCTAAATCAATATAAAAACAAGCTTATATTTTGGGTTCTGATGAGTTTGACAGTTGAACTAAACTCATGAGGTATTTATAAAAGTTATATTCTTTAAGAATCATTAATCATTAATTTCTAAGTCCAAAAATGAATGTCCTGAACAGTCATCACATTTCCCATTTAAAATCCACTACATGACCAAAGGTATGTGGACACCTGTTTGAACATTTCACTCAGCTGGTCCCCCTTTGCTGCTATAACAGCCTTCACTCTTCTGGGATGGCTTTCCACTAGATGTTGGAACATTGCTGTGGGGACTTGCTTCCATTCAGCCACAAGAGCATTAGTGAGGTCGGGCACTGGTGTTGGGCGATTAGGCCTCGCTCGAAGTCGGCGTTCCAATTAATTCCAAAGGTGTTCGATGGGGTTGAGGTCAGGGCTCTGTACATTCCAGTCAAGTTCTTCAACACCGATCTTGACAACCCATCTCTGTATGGACCTTGCTTTGTGCACGGGGGAATTGTCATACTGAAACAGGAAAGGGCCTTCCCCAAATTGTTGCCACAAAGTTGGAAGCACAGATCCGTCTAGAATGTCATTGTATGCTGTAGCGTTAAGATTTCCCTTCACTGGAACTAAGGGGCATTAGGCTTGTGTGTGGCTACCCGGCCATGGAAACCTATTTCATGAAGCTCCCGACAAACAGTTATTGTGCTGACGTTGCTTCCAGAGGCAGTTTGCAACTTGGTAGTGAGTGTTGCAACTACCTGTTGGAAATACTTTTTTACGAGCTACATGCTTCAGCACTCGGCAGTCCCGTTCTGTGAGCTTGTGCGACCTACCACCTCATGGCTGAGCCGTTGTTGCTCCTAGACGTTTCCACTTCACAATAACAGCACTTACAGTTGACCGGGACAGCTCTAGCAGGGCAGACATTTGACAAACTGACTTGTTGGAAAGGTGGCATCCTAAGACGGTGAGCTCGACTGCCAATGTTTGTCTATGGAGATTGCATGGCTGTGTGATCGAATTTACACACCTGTCAGCAACGGGTGTGGCTGAAATAGCCAAATTCACTCATTTGAAGGGCTGTCCACATACTTTTATATACACCCCCGGTCAAAACTTTGGAATATTACTCCTTCAATGGTTTTTCTTTATTTGCACTATTTTTTACATTGTAGAATAAAAGTGAAGATATCAAGAAGATGGCATTCTCTCAACCAGCTTCATGAGGACTGCCATCTGAGGCTGGTAACTCATCAGAGTTACCAGCCTCAGATTGCAGCCCAAATAAATGCCTCACAGAGTTCAAGTAACAGACACATCTCAACATCAACTGTTCAGAGGAGAATCAGGTCTTCATGGTTGAATTGCTGCAAAGAAACCACTACTAAAGGACACCAATAATAAGAAGAGACTTGTTTGGGCCAAGAAACACGAGCAATGGATATTAGAACGGTGGAAATTTGGTTCCAACCTCAACCAAATTTAGATGGTTTGGGATGAGTCGGACCGCAGTGAAGGAAAAGCAGCAAACAAGTGCTCAGCATATGTAGGAACTCCTTCAAGACTGATGGAAAAACATTCCAGGTGAAGCTGGTTGAGAGAATGCCAAGAGTGTGCAAAGCTAGGCCAAAGGGTGGCTATTTTAAGAATCTCAAATATAAAATATATTTTGATTTGTTTAAAAAGAAATTGGTTACTACAATGATTCCATATGTGTAATGTCATAGTTGATGTCTTCACTTTTATTATACAATGTAAAAAATAGTGCAAATAAAGAAAAACCCTTGAATATTGAATATTCCAAACCTTTGTACGTGGGTGTACATAGTGTATGTTCTATTGCATGAGCCAGTTAACATCATTTGAATAAACATTCTACATTACCATTCTACATTACCATGGAAATTATTGCATCACAATACCAGGCAGTGTTCCCATGAGTTTACCAGTCAAATTACCAGGGTTAGAGGGTCCAGGCACGTACTATTAATTATATTTCTATGGTTTGTAAAGAGCTGTATTCTGAAATATATGGCTCTTGTTTGTACAGTCGCAAGACCCACTGGTTGAAGCTTATTTATAAAACCCTCTTAGGCCTCACTCCCCCCTATCTGAGATATCTACTGCAGACCTCATCCTCCACATACAACACCTGTTCTGCCAGTCACATTCTGTTAAAGGTCCCCAAAGCACACACATCCCTGGGTCGCTCATCTTTTCAGTTTGCGGCAGCTAGCGGCTGGAACGAGCTGCAACAAACACTCAAACTGGACAGTTTTATCTCAATCTCTTCATTCAAAGACTCAAATCATGGACTCTCTTACTGATAGTTGTGGCTGCTTTGCGTGATGTATTGTTGTCTCGACCTTCTTGCCCTTTGTGCTGTTGTCTGTGCCCAGTAATGTTTGTACCCTGTTTTGTGCTGCTGCCATGTTGTTGTCATGTTGTGTTGCTAACATGCTGTGTTGTCATGTGTTGCTGCCATGCTATGTGGTTGTATTATGTAGTGTTGTGGTGTCTCTCTTGTCGTGATGTGTGTTTTGTCCTATATTTTATTTATTTATTTTTAATCCCGTCACCGCAGGAGGCCTTTCGGTCGGCCGTCCTTGTAAATAAGAATGTGTTCTTAAATGACTTTCCTAGTTAAACATTTTTTAAATAAAAATGTACAAGAATTATAAGGAGTTGGCAGGACAGCACAAACAGATCCAGGATCAGTACAGGACTGAGATCTCCGTGTCAAGCCAAAGACCTCAACTACACCATAGGCTAGTACAGGCTAGTACAGGCTAGTACAGGCTAGTACAGCACCAATGTAAAAGCAGCTAGGCTAGTGCTAGCTCACAATCACTGGCCGACAGTCAGTCAAAAGCTTTGCAGAAACTTAACCTACAGTCTATACTAGCCTACAATTGTCCAGGTAAAGAAGTGTATAATATAACAGCTTACAGAAGGACTGTGGTGACAGATTGGAGAGCTTTACTAAATCAAATGAAATCAAATGTTATTGGTCACATACACGTGTTTAGCATATGTTATTGCATGTGTAGCAAAGTGCTTCTAGCTCCGACAGTGCAGTAATATCTAACAAGTAATATCTAACAGTTTCACAACATCTACCCAAATACACATACATCTAAGTAAGGAATGAATTAAGAATATATACATATATGTCAGAGCGGCATTGAACTAAGATACAGTGGCGTAGTATAGAATACAGTATATACATATGAGATGGGTGATGCAGTATGTAAACACAATAAAGTGACTAAGATACCGTAGAATAGTGTAGAGTGCAGTTTATACATAGAGATGAGTGATGCAGATACAGATACATTATTAAAGTGGCCAGTGTTCCATTTCTAAAAGTGGCCAGTTATTTCTAATCAGTGTCTATAGGCAGCCGCCTCTAATGTGCTAGTGATGGCTGTTTAACAGTCTGATGGCCTTGAGATAGAAGCTGTTTTTCAGTCTCTCAGCCCCAGCTTTGATGCACCTGTACTGACCTCGCCTTCTGGATGATAGCGGGGTGAACAGCCAGTGGCTCGGGTGGTTGTTGTCATTGATGATCTTTTTGGCCTTCCTATGACATCGGGTGTTGTAGGTGTACAGGAGGTTGGGAAGTTTGTCCCCGGTAATGCGTTGGGCAGACCGCACCACCCTCTGGAGCGCTTTGCGGTTGTGGGGGGTACAGTTGACGTACCAGGCGGTGATACAGCCCAACAGGATGCTCTCAAATGTCAGTGATGTGTACGCCAAAGAACTTGAAGCTTTCCACCGTCTCCACTGCCGTCCCATCGATGTGGATCGGGGGTTCTCCCTCTGCTGTTTCCTGAAGTCCACGATAATCTCCTTTGTTTTGTTGACGTTGAGTGAGAGGTTGTTTTCCTGGCACCACACTCCCAGAGCCCTCACCTCCTCCCTGTAGGCTGTCTCATCATTGTTGGTAATCAAGCCTACCACTGTTGTGTCGTCCGCAAACTTGATGATTGAGTTGGAGGCGTGCTTGGCCACGTAGTCATGGGTGAACAGGGAGTACAGGAGGCGGCTGAGTACACACCCTTGTGGGCCGCAGTGTTGAGGATCAGCGAAGAGGAGGTGTTGTTTCTTACCTTCACCACCTGGGGGCGACCCGTCAGGAAGTCCAGGACCCAGTTGCACAGGGCGGGGTTCAGACCCAGGGCCTCAAGCTTAATGATGAGCTTGGAGGGTACTATGGTGTTGAATGCTGAGCTATAGTCAATGAACAGCATTCTTACATAGGTATGCCTCTTGTACAGATGGGTTAGGGCAGTGTGCAGTGTGATGGCGATTTTATTGTCTGTGGATCTATTGGGGTGGTAAGCAAATTGAAATGGGTCTAAGGTGGCAGGTAGGGTGGAGGTGATATGATCCTTGACTAGTCTCACGGGCGATAGTCATTTAGATCAATTACCCTTGGTTTCTTAGGTATTGACCCATGTAGCTCAGATGGTAGAGCATGGCGCTTGCAACGCCAGGGTTGTGGGTTCGATTCCCACGGGGGACCAGTACGAAAAAAAGAAAAAAAAAGAACATGTATGAACTAACTGTAAGTCACTCACGTCGACAACGGAGAAGGAGAGCCCTTGGTAGCGGGCCGCGTCGGTGGCACTGTATTATCCTCAAAGTGAACAAAGAAGGTGTTCGACCTGCATGGAAGAGAGACGTCTGTGTCCGCGACGTGGCTGGTTTTCCTTTTATAATCTGTGATTGTCTGTAGACCCTGCCACATACGTCTGGTGTGAGCCGTTGAACTGACACTCAACTTTGTCCCTATACCGACGTTTAGCCTGCTTGATTGCTTTGCGGAGGGAATAACTACACCGTTTGTATTCTTCCGTCTTCTTCCTGGTTAAATGTTGTGGTTCGCACTTCCAGTTTTGCGTGAATGCTCCCATCTATCCATGGTTTCTGGTTGGGGTAGGTTTTAATAGTCACAGTGGGTACAACATCTCCTATGCACTTCCTGATGAACTCATTCACCGTGCCGGTAAATGTGTCAATATTATTTTCTGAAGCTACTCTGAACATATCCCAGTCTGCAGGATCAAAACAATCTTGAAGTGTGGATTCCAATTGGTCAGACCAGCGTTGAATGGACCTTACCACAGGTGCTTCCTGTTTGAGTTTATGCCTATAGGAAGGTAGGAGCAAGATGGAATCGTGGTCCGATTTGCTGAATGGAGGGCCTTATATGCATTCCGGAAGGTAGTGTATCAATGGTCTAGAGTTTTACAACAGTCAATATTTTGATAGAATTTCAGGAGCCTTTTCTTCAAATTTACTTTGTTTAAATCCCCAGCTAAAATAAATGCAGCCTCAGGATATGTGGTTTCCAGTTTGCATAAAGTCCAGTGAAGTTCTTTGAAGGCCGTCGTGGTATTGGCTTGAGGGGGATATAGACGCCTGTGGCTATTATTGATGTAAATTCCCTCGGGAGATAGTATGGTCGGCATTTGATTGTGAGATATTCTAGGTTGGGTGAACAGAAGGACTTGAGTTCCTGTATGTTATCACAGTTACACCATAAGTCATTAATCATAAAACGTATACCTCCAGCCTTCTGCTTCCCGGAGAGATGTTTATTCCTGTCGGTGCAATGTACTGAAAACCCAACTAGCTTTACGGAGTCAGAATATCTTGAGAGAGCCATGTTTCCAAACAAAGGATCTGCTCCAGGGAAGTCTTAATCCTGGTCGTAATGCTGGTATTTCAGGTGAGTAATCACCGCTCTAATATCCAATAGTTCTTCCCGGCTGTATGTAATGATACAAAACAATACCTGAGCTAATAACGTAAATAATAGTACATAAACAAACAAAATACTGCAGAGTTTCCTAAGAGCTAGTCGCGGTGCTGCCATTTTGTAGCTGACAGTGCTGAGGGACTGTGGTGACAAATTGGAGAGCTTTGCTAGCTGACAGTGCTGAAGGACTGTGGTGACAGATTGGAGAGCTTCGCTAGCTGACAGTGCTGACGGACTGTGGTGACAGATTGGAGAGCTTTGCTAGCTGACAGTGCTGAGGGACTGTGGTGACAAATTGGAGAGCTTTGCTAGCTGACAGTGCTGAAGGACTGTGGTGACAGATTGGAGAGCTTCGCTAGCTGACAGTGCTGACGGACTGTGGTGACAGATTGGAGAGCTTTGCTAGCTGACAGTGCTTAGGGACTGTGGTGACAGAGTGGAGAGCTTTTGCTACCTGACAGCGCTGAATCACAGCTTCCAGTACCCTAGAAGCCTAGAGAAGACGTGTCCCAAATGGCACCCTATCCTCTATATAGTGCACTACTTTTGACCAGAGCCCAGTGCACTATATAGAGGATAGGGTGCCATTTGGGATTCAGAGAAGGTGTGGATCAAAGCATCAGGAAACACACATCCTCACAACACCAGGTAGTCTTCAGTTATTCTAAGTTATCGAGCCAACAGTCTCGCACAGCGTAGTATAGGCATCTGAACAACAACAGTCTCGCACAGCGTAGTATAGGCATCTGAACAACAACAGTCTTGCACAGCGTAGTATAGGCATCTGAACAACAACAGTCTTGCACAGCGTAGTATAGGCATCTGAACAACAGTCTCGCACAGCGTAGTATAGGCATCTGAACAACAACAGTCTTGCACAGCGTAGTATAGGCATCTGAACAACAACAGTCTTGCACAGCGTAGTATAGGCATCTGACAATCGATGGTATGAACCAACAAACTGACAAAGAGACGACAAACAGTGAAGAAAACCAAAGATGTGAGTAAAGAGCAGCTCACCAGATGCAGCATATCATAGATGGACTCTGAGGAGCGCTTGCTCCTCTTCAGGGCAGACATTGCAGGCAGGCGGACAGAAAGACGGACAGAGAGGCAGAGAAGAGGAGAGGACAGTCAGTCAGTCAAAGCCTCAGTCAGAGGAAGGGAAGAGTCGCGCATTGAGCAGAACAGAACAGAGCAGAGAACAGAGCAGAGAACAGAGCAGAGAACAGAGCAGAACAGAGCAGAACAGAGAAGAGCAGAGAACAGAGCAGAGAACAGAGCAGAGAACAGAGCAGAACAGTCTCTCTCTCTGTCTCTCTTTCTCTCTCTCCCTCTCGCTCTCCAACGTATCCTTCCACTTTATTATGTTGTGTCAGAAAAAAGAGGAAGAAGAAGTGGTGTCGTGATGAAGTGATGAAGAAAGGAAGGCTGGGTGCCAGGTGAAGACGTTTCTAAGTCTCCTCCTCCTCTCTTCTCGCCCACCACCTCTCCTCTCCTCTCCACACAGTCTTCCAACTCCCCTCCTTAATTCCTTTCATTCAGCTGTGGCACAGCTAGCTAGCACTCTCTCTCTCTCTGTAGCGTTGGTGGTGTTCAATATCACTCTCCTTCTCTCTGTAGCGTTGGTGGTGTTCAATATCACTCTCTCTCTCTGTAGCGTTGGTGGTGTTCAATATCACTCTCCTTCTCTCTGTAGCATTGGTGGTGTTCAATATCACTCTCTCTCTCTCTCTCTCTCTCTGTAGCGTTGCTGGTGTTCAATATCACTCTCTCTCTCTCTGTAGCGTTGGTGGTGTTCAATATCACCCTCTCTCTCTCTGTAGCGTTGGTGGTGTTCAATATCACTCTCTCTCTCTGTAGCATTGGTGGTGTTCAATATCACTCTCCTTCTCTCTGTAGCGTTGGTGGTGTTCAATATCACTCTCCTTCTCTCTGTAGCGTTGGTGGTGTTCAATATCACTCTCCTTCTCTCTGTAGCGTTGGTGGTGTTCAATATCACTCTCCTTCTCTCTGTAGCGTTGGTGGTGTTCAATCTCACACTCTCTCTCTCTCTCTCTGTAGCGTTGGTGGTGTTTAATATCACTCTCTCTCTGTAGCGTTGGTGGTGTTCAATATCACTCTCTCTCTCTCTCTCTGTAGCGTTGGTGGTGTTCAATATCACTCTCTCTCTCTGTATAGTGTTGGTGGTGTTCAATATCACTCTCTCTCTCTGTAGCGTTGGTGGTGTTCAATATCACTCTCTCTCTCTCTCTGTAGCGTTGGTGGTGTTCAATATCACTCTCTCTCTCTCTCTGTAGCGTTGGTGGTGTTCAATATCACTATCTCTCTCTCTCTGTAACGTTGGTGGTGTTCAATATCACTCTCCCTCTCTCTTTCTAAAGGCTTGCTAGGCGCAGGCACACTGTGACAGAGTGAGGAGAGCGAGAGAAAGAGGAGAGAGAGGAGAGGAGAGGAGAAAAAGACCTGGCCAACAGTAAACAATGAGACACAATAATAATAATAATTTAAAAAATAATAATAATAGTAATAATAATAACAACAATAATAATAATAGTAATGATAATAATAATAATATAATAATAATAATATGATACCCCTGTCTTCCTCATCTATCTAGGGAGAACAGGGGGATGAGTGGGAAGAAGGGAAGGATGGAGTGAGGAAGGAAAAGGGTCTCCAACGTTGCAGGCAGAGCAGGATTGGCAGGGTCTCCAACATTGCAGGCAGAGCAGGATTGGCAGGGTCTCCAACGTTGCAGGCGGAGCAGGATTGGCAGGGTCTCCAACGTTGCAGGCGGAGCAGGATTGGCAGGGTCTCCAACGTTGCAGGCAGAGCAGGATTGGCAGGGTCTCCAACGTTGCAGGCGGAGCAGGATTGGCAGGGTCTCCAACGTTGCAGGCGGAGCAGGATTGGCAGGGTCTCCAACATTGCAGGCGGAGCAGGATTGGCAGGGTCTCCAACGTTGCAGGCGGAGCAGGATTGGCAGGGTCTCCAACGTTGCAGGCGGAGCAGGATTGGCAGGGTCTCCAACGTTGCAGGCAGAGCAGGATTGGCAGGGTCTCCAACGTTGCAGGCGGAGCAGGATTAGCAGGGCGAGCCAGAATTAATTAAAAGGAAGCAAAAAGTTTGAGAAGAGCGGGGAGAGGTAAAGGACTGACACGTAAAATACGATATGATGGTATGATTCTCAATGGCGGTCAAATGACTAACGTATGTCTATCTCAAACATGTAGGGCCCGTCCCAAAAGGCACCCTATTCTCCATATAGTGCACTGCTTTTGACCAGGTCCGATAGGGCTCATTTGGGATACAACCATGGTAGCAGATTACACAACCAAACAGGAAGGTATATTTACCCACAAGGCTTCAGAGAGCTTTTAAAGAAATCAGTGGGCAGAATTTTCAGAAGGCAGCTCTGAGGTCAACAGGAACAGGCTAGGCAGACAGGAACAGGCTAGGCAGACAGGAACAGGCTAGGCAGACAGGAACAGGCTAGGCAGACAGGAACAGGCTAGGCAGACTGTCTTGCAGTGAGGCCAGGGCTCAGTCACACAGCAGTATATTTCCTATTTACTGCACTACCTTTGGGGAGGAGGGTGAGTGAGAGAGAGAGAGAGAGAGAGAGAGAGAGAGAGAGAGAGAGAGAGAGAGAGAGAGAGAGAGAGAGAGAGAGAGAGAGAGAGAAAAGAGCAAGAGAGAGCGCAAAGAGAGAGTGAGAGCAGAGAGAGAGGAGGAGCACTGCAGCCAACAACCATGTTATCTTTTTGCAACATTATTACTGAGTCTGAGTCTGACAGCAGCGACTAGCTAATTGATGAGCCACAGCAGTCATTAGTGTATTTCACAGAGAAAGAAAGGCTTTGCCTACATCCCAAAAGGCACCCTATTCTCTATTAAGTGCACTACTTGTGCCCTGGTCAAAAGTAGTGCACTATATAGAGAATAGAATGCCATTTGGTACGCAGACTTTATTTTTTTTTAAGTCTTGTACCCCCACCCCCCCAACCACTCCCTCTCACCAGAAGCCTCATCAGATGACTCCAGTATTCCGTCCCAAATGGAACCCTATTCGGTGCACTATTTTTATCAGGGCCAATAGGGATCTGGTCAAAAGTAGTGCACGATATAGGGAATAGGGTGCCATTTGGAATAGAACCCAGCACTGCTCACCCACCAACACACCAATACAACTGAATGATTCATATTCAGAACAGATATCAGAAGTCTAAACATGGAGAATAGGAGACATGTAGTCATACTTAGGAGAGAGAGAGACCTCCTGCCAAATGTATACCCATATTAGAGACACATATTTCCCTCAGGTTACACAGACCCACAAAGATTGACAACAAATCAAATTTGTATAAACTCCCATATCTATTGAGTGAAATACCAGTGTGCAATCACAGCAAGATGCAAGATTTGTGACCTGTTGCCACAAACACCATTGTAAATATAACCCAGAGCGAGAGAGCGAGAGAGCGAGAGAGCGAGAGAGCGAGAGAGCGAGAGAGCGAGAGAGCGAGAGAGCGAGAGAGCGAGAGAGCGAGAGAGAGAGACCACAGCTGTTGCATTCTAATCATCTATCCTAGCCTGCATTCATATGTTTCTGTAAACTGCCGCTGCCATTATATGCTATGCAGGTACAATGCTATCAGCTACTCCTGGGTAACGGCCCTTCTATACTAGTTCACCCTGATGAGCTTCTTCAGTCTGTTTGCTTGTCTGTTCATTTATTAGGGAGTTATTCTCCTGAGTTTATAACAAGTATAACGAACACTGCCTCCATTAAACAATCTTAATCACCATTCATAATTATAATCAAGCAATCAGAATACAGACATGCCTAATCAAAGGAGCACCCAGCTAAAAGAAAACGTGGGTAAGGGATGAGAGCAGATTTATTTAGGAGGAGGGGTGAGAAGACACTGTAAATGTCTGCATTAATCTGTTCTTCAGTCAATGAGTTTGGTGGCTGATGGGAGAAGAAAACGTTCAATATGGTGCAGAGAGGAGATGTCATCTGGTTATTCTGATTTTAATACCAGGAGGAAGGAAGGAAGGAAGGAAGGAAGGAAGGAAGGAAGGAAGGAAGGAAGGAAGGAAGGAAGGAAGGAAGGAAGGAAGGAAGGAAGGAAGGAGAAAAGAGACAGATCCCAAAGAGACAACACTACAGGTGACATTAATGAAAGGAGTCCAAGTCTGCTTCCCAAATGACAACACATCAACAATACAAACATTCCCATCCATCCTATACATCCAATTAACCACTGGTGCTGACCTCCTAGAACAATGTTCAGTGAACCACAGAGATTAACCACTGGTGCTGACCTCCTAGAACAATGTTCAGTGAACCACAGAGATTAACCACTGGTGCTGACCTCCTAGAACAATGTTCAGTGAACCACAGAGATTAACCACTGGTGCTGACCTCCTAGAACAATGTTCAGTGAACCACAGAGATTAACCACTGGTGCTGACCTCCTAGAACAATGTTCAGTGAACCACAGAGATTAACCACTGGTGCTGACCTCCTAGAACAATGTTTAGTGAAACACAGAGATTAACCACTGGTGCTGACCTCCTAGAACAATGTTCAGTGAAACACAGAGATTAACCACTGGTGCTGACCTCCTAGAACAATGTTTAGTGAAACACAGAGATTAACCACTGGTGCTGACCTCCTAGAACAATGTTTAGTGAAACACAGACTGTCACCATACTATCAACTCCTCACAATGAACGGAAATGTCTGTTGTCATTTGTATCATGTATTTGGGACATCGCTGCTTGAATAAAGGTTAAATAAGATAGAGACCCTTACCTTTCTGCATTGGTCTGCCTCACTGAAGATCTCAGAATCGTCATCCAGGCTGTCTCCAGAACTGTCCAGCATCAGACCAACCCCGTCATCCAGAATCTCCTCTGGAACATGAAGAATATAAACAACACATCAACAATACAAACATGCAACATATCAAATCAAATGTTATTGGTCACATACACATGCTCAACAAGTGTTATTGCGGGTGTAGTGAAATGCTTATGCTTCTAGCTCCAACAGTGCAGTAGTATCTAACAATAATATCTACTTACACAACATATACCCGAGGACTAAGATACCATAGAATAGTATAGAACACAGTATAGACTAAGATACCATAGAACAGTATAGAATACAGTATAGACTAAGATACCATAGAATAGTATAGAATACAGTATAGACAGTGGCTTGTGAAAGTATTCATCCTCCTTGGCATTTTTCCTATTTTGTTGCCTTACAACCTGGAATTTAAATAGATATTTGGGGGGTTTGCATCATTTGATTTACACAACATGAACACCACTTTGAAGATGCAAAATATTTTTTATTGTGGAAACAATCAAGAAAAAAGACAAAAAAACAGAAAACTTGAACGTGCATAACTATTCCCCCCCCCAAAGTCAATACTTTGTAGAGCCACCTTTTGCAGCAATTACAGCTGCAAGTCTCTTGGGGTATGTCTCTATAAGCTTGGAACATCTAGTCACTGGGATTTCTGTCATACCACAAATTCTCATTTGTGGTATGAGATCTGGGCTTGAGGTCTGGATTGAGGTCTGGGCTTTGACTAGGCCATTCCAAGACATTTAAACCACTCGAGTGTTGCTTTAGCAGTATGCTTAGTGTCATTGTACTGCTGGAAGGTGAACCTCCGTCCCAGTCTCAAATCTCTGGAAGACTGAAAAAGGTGGATGGTGTTCTCAGGGTGATGAGAGGTGTTGGGTTTGAGCTAGACATAGTGTTGTCCTTGATGGCCAAAAAGCTAAATTTTAGTCTCATCTGACCAGAGTACCTTCTTTGTTTGGGGAATATCCCACATGCCTTTTGGTGAACACCAAACGTGTTTGCTTATTTATTTCTTTAAGCATTGGCTTTTTTCTGGCCACTCTTCCGTAAAGCCCAGCTCTGTGGAGTGTACAGCTTAAAGTGGTCCTCAGGACAGATACTCCAATCTCCGCTGTGGAGCTTTGCAGCTCCTTCAGGGTTCTTTGGTCTCTTTGCTGCCTCTCTGATTAATGCCCTCCTTGCCTGGTCCGTGAGTTTTGGTGGGCGGTCCTCTCTTGGCAGGTTTGTTGTGGTGCCATATTCTTTCCATGTTTTAATAATGGATTTAATGTTGCTCCGTGGGGTGTTCAAAGTTTCTGATATTTTTTTATAACCCAACCCTGATCTGTACTTCTCCACAACTTTGTCCCTGACCTGTTTGGAGAGCTCCTTGCTTAATGGTGTTGCAGACTCTGGGGCCTTTCAGAACAGGTGTATATATACTGAGATCATGTCTCAGATCATGTGACACAGATTGCACACAGGTGTACTTTATTTAACTAATTATGTGACTTCTGAAGGTAATTGGTTGCAGCAGATCTTATTTAGGGGCTTCATAGTAAAGGGGGTGAAAACATACAGTACGCACTTACTGCTTTTAAATTTTTTTGAATTTTTTTCATTTCACCAAATAAAATTACAGGTTGTAATGCAACAAAATAGGAAAAACGCCAAGGGGGATGAATACTTTTGCACTGTATACATATGAGATGAGTAATGCAAGATATGTAAACATTATTAAAGTGACTAGTGTTCCATTTCTTAAGTGGCCAGTGACTTCTAGTCTATGTCTACAGGCAGCAGCCTCTAATGTGCTAGTGATGGAGGTTTAGCTGTCGGATGACCTTGAGATAAAAGCTGTTCTTCAGTCTCTCTGTCCCAGCTTTGATGAGACAGACCATAGTGAGTAACTGTCCTTCTACCATAATAATATCACTAGCTTCCCAAATGGCACCCTATTCAGTGCACTACTTTTGACCTGGGCCCATAAGGTGTCATTTGTGAATAGGATGTAGACCTTAATTACCCTGGCTCCTAGAGAAGATGTCAGTATAGAGGTCTACTGTAACTTACCCTGGCTCCTAGAGAAGATGTCAGTATAGAGGTCTACTGTAACACCCTGGCTCCTAGAGAAGATGTCAGTATAGAGGTCTACTGTAACACCCTGGCTCCTAGAGAACATGTCAGTATAGAGGTCTACTGTAACACCCTGGCTCCTAGAGAACATGTCAGTATAGAGGTCTACTGTAACACCCTGGCTCCTAGAGAACATGTCAGTATAGAGGTCTACTGTAACTTACCCTGGCTCATAGAGAACATGTCTGTGTAGAGGTCTACTGTAACACCCTGGCTCCTAGAGAACATGTCAGTATAGAGGTCTACTGTAACACCCTGGCTCCTAGAGAACATGTCTGTGTAGAGGTCTACTGTAACACCCTGGCTCCTAGAGAACATGTCAGTATAGAGGTCTACTGTAACTTACCCTGGCTCCTAGAGAACATGTCAGTATAGAGGTCTACTGTAACACCCTGGCTCCTAGAGAAGATGTCAGTATAGAGGTCTACTGTAACACCCTGGCTCCTAGAGAACATGTCAGTATAGAGGTCTACTGTAACACCCTGGCTCCTAGAGAACATGTCAGTATAGAGGTCTACTGTAACACCCTGGCTCCTAGAGAACATGTCAGTATAGAGGTCTACTGTAACTTACCCTGGCTCCTAGAGAACATGTCAGTATAGAGGTCTACTGTAACACCCTGGCTCATAGAGAACATGTCAGTATAGAGGTCTACTGTAACACCCTGGCTCCTAGAGAACATGTCAGTATAGAGGTCTACTGTAACACCCTGGCTCCTAGAGAACATGTCAGTATAGAGGTCTACTGTAACTTACCCTGGCTCCTAGAGAACATGTCAGTATAGAGGTCTACTGTAACACCCTGGCTCCTAGAGAACATGTCTGTGTAGAGGTCTACTGTAACTTACCCTGGCTCCTAGAGAAGATGTCTGTGTAGAGGTCTACTGTAACTTACCCTGGCTCCTAGAGAAGATGTCTGTGTAGAGGTCTTCCTGTGCATCAGAGCGTCTGGGGGGCAGGTAACAGAGCTGGCGTCGGTCCGTAGAGGGCAGAGTGTTGACGGTCAGGGACAGAGAGGCCTGGGAGAACGCCTCCTTCATGTCCCCGAAGTTCAATCTGCACGAGTCTTTCCCATTCAGCTGCAAGATCTCGTCGCCTGCATTTAGACCTGGAGGGTCAAGATAGTATATTAGTGTGTGGAGGGGGGTGTCTCACACTGTCTATTCTACACAATATCATCTTTCTATAGTCTCTATTCTTACCTGGCACCATGAGGTCCTTCATTCTCTCTCTCAGCCCCAGGCCGGACCCATTATTCTCTCTATGTGGCATGAGAAATGTAATAAACTGAGGAACCTTGCTGCAAGTTCTAACCTGCAGTATGGACCCCTATGGCTTGCTGCAAGTTCTAACCTGCAGTATGGATCCCCTATGGCTTGCTGCAAGCTCTAACCTGCAGTATGGATCCCCTATGGCTTGCTGCAAGCTCTAACCTGCAGTATGGATCCCCTATGGCTTGCTGCAAGCTCTAACCTGCAGTATGGATCCCCTATGGCTTGCTGCAAGTTCTAACCTGCAGTATGGATCCCCTATGGCTTGCTGCAAGCTCTAACCTGCAGTATGGATCCCCTATGGCTTGCTGCAAGCTCTAACCTGCAGTATGGATCCCCTATGGCTTGCTGCAAGCTCTAACCTGCAGTTTGGATCCCCTATGGCTTGCTGCAAGCTCTAACCTGCAGTTTGGATCCCCTATGGCTTGCTGCAAGCTCTGACCTGCAGTATGGACCCCCTATGGCACACTGCCACACCGTTAAACACTACAGAGACAGCATCATGTCAGGGAGCTGCCTGTGTACTATATAGGTAATTGGGTACATTTGGGACAAATACATTTATTACTATGCTAATCAGAAGACTTGAGGCTGTTGGAGGGCTGTTGTCTTTGGTCCCCTACACATCTACATTATTATGCATTTCATTAAAAAAATAAATCCCATCCCTCATATTGACCTCCTCTACATTAGCACTGGAGAGAGCATTCCCCTAACACACACACATACACACAGTTATATGAATGGCTCATTAGCTGTAGTAATTATATGATCGTGATTGTACAGCCACCCTCTTTTTAGTAGCTTGTATTGAGATGGCTTATGATTAAACTAATCATATGGTATCTTCCCACTACCTACCCTCTCTGTCTGCCTCTGTTCTACAGTATCTTCCCACTACCTACCCTCTCTGTCTGCCTCTGTTCTACAGTATCTTCCCACTACCTACCCTCTCTGTCTGCCTCTGTTCTACAGTATCTTCCCACTACCTACCCTCTCTGTCTGCCTCTGTTCTACAGTATCTTCCCACTACCTGCCCTCTCTGTCTGCCTCTGTTTTACAGTATCTTCCCACTACCTGCCCTCTGTCTGCCTCTATTCTACTCTATTCTCACACAGATAGATGGAGTATGTGTGTTTGAAGGAAACTCATCTGATGTGAGATGGAGTGTGTGTGTGTGGGTGTGTGTGTGTGTGGTAATAAACCTCTAGCGAAGGCTAATCCTCCCGCCTTCACATCGGTAATGTAGAGCTGCTGCACCGAATCCTCCTCTACCACTGAGATAGAGAACCCTGGAGAAGAGGAGAGATGGAGGAGAGGAGAGACGGAGAAGGGAGGGGAGGAGGAGAGGAGGAAGAGGAGGAAAGGAGAGACGGTGGAGGGAGAGTAGGAGAGGAGAGACGGAGGAGGAGAGGAGAGACGGAGGAGGGAGAGGAGGAGGAGAGGAGAGACGGAGGAGGAGAGGAGAGACGGAGGAGGGAGAGGAGGTAGAGAGGAGAGACGGAGGAGAGGAGAGACGGAGGAGGAGAGGAGAGACGGAGGAGGGAGAGGATGAGGAGAGGAGAGACGGAGGAGGAGAGGAAAGACGGAGGAGGAGAGGAAAGACGGAGGAGGAGAGGAAAGACGGAGGAGGGAGAGGAGGAGAAGAGACGGAGGAGGAGAGGAAAGACGGAGGAGGGAGGAGGATAGGAGAGACGGAGGAGGTAGGAGGATAGGAGAGACGGAGGAGGAGAGGAGAGATGGAGGAGGGAGAGGAGGAGGAGGAGAGACGGAGGAGGAGAGGAGAGACGGAGGAGGGAGAGGAGGAGGGGGAGGAGGAAGAAACACTTCATCACCTGTGATTAATTTTCTCTGCCCTGAAAGGATCAGTCCAACAAATACAGGTCATCTGAGACGAGACTAGAAATCAACACCATGATATATGACAACACATCTGCTAGTGGAAATATACACACTGTATACTACAACACCATGATATATGAAAACACATCTGCTAATGGAAATATACACACTGTATACTACAACACCATGATATATGACAACACATCTGCTAGTGGAAATATACACACTGTATACTACAACACCATGATATATGAAAACACATCTGCTAATGGAAATATACACACTGTATACTACAACACCATGATATATGACAACACATCTGCTAGTGGAAATATACACACTGTATACTACAACACCATGATATATGACAACACATCTGCTAGTGGAAATATACACACTGTATACTACAACACCATGATATATGACAACACATCTGCTAGTGGAAATATACACACTGTATACTACAACATGATATTAACTGGAAAGGGGAGTTGCTTCAGCATTCTTAGCATGTTAAATTATCTGTGAATGTGGACATGTATGACATTTCTGTGTCCCAAATGCCACCCTATTCCCTTTAGATACAGGCAATACTTTTAACCAGGGCCCAAAGTCAAAAGTAGTACACTTTATACAGTTGAAGTCGGAAGTTTACATACACCTTAGCCAAATACATTTAAACTCAGTTTTTCACAATTCCTGACATTTAATCCTAGTAGAAATTCCCTGTCTTAGGTCAGTTAGGATCACCACTTTATTTTAAGAATGTGAAATGTCAGAATAATAGTAGAGAGAATTATTTATTTCAGCTTTTATTTCTTTCATCACATTCCCAGTGGGTCAGAAGTTTACATACACTCAATTAGTATTTGGTAGCATTGCCTTTAAATTGTTTAACTTGGGTCAAACGTTTCCGGTAGCCTTCCACAAGCTTCCCACAATAATTTTGTCCCACTGGAATTGTGATATAGTGAATTATAAGTGAAATAATCTGTCTGTAAACAATTATTGGAAGAATTACTTGTGTCATGCACAAAGTAGATGTCCTAACCGACTTGCCAAAACTATAGTTTGTTAACATGAAATCTGTGGAGCGGTTGAAAAATGAGTTTTAATGACTTCAACCTAAGTGTATGTAAACTTCCTACTTCAACTGTAGACAATAGGATGTCATTTGGGATGCATCCATTGAAATTGTAATTATAATACATGATGAATTTGTGAGAATGAGATTCATAGGATCCAAGGGTCTTTTCCTTACGTAACCAATCATACAGGATTCATCCTTACCGTAACCAATCATACAGGATTCATCCTTACCGTAACCGATCATACAGGATTCATCCTTACCGTAACCGATCATACAGGATTCATCCTTACCGTAACCGATCATACAGGATTCATCCTTACCGTAACCGATCATACAGGATTCATCCTTACCGTAACCGATCATACAGGATTCATCCTTACGTAACCGATCATACAGGATTCATCCTTACCGTAACCGATCATACAGGATTCATCCTTACCGTAACCGATCATACAGGATTCATCCTTACCGTAACCGATCATACAGGATTCATCCTTACCGTAACCAATCATACAGGATTCATCCTTACCGTAACCAATCATACAGGATTCATCCTTACCGTAACCAATCATACAGGATTCATCCTTACCGTAACCAATCATACAGGATTCATCCCTGTCGAACTGGATGACTTTGGTTATTTTGGAGCCCAGCTCTATCTCTTTATAAAGCTGTGGGAGAAGGAGAGAGAGATGGAAGGAACATGAATGTGTTATTACACAAAGCAACAGGAATGAGGAGGGAGTCTAATTTATGTATATGTACGTGTATAGCTCCCAGAACGAAATACATATATCTTTATTAAGGGTAGGGAGAGATACTGAGTCTGTGTGGGCGTCCGGGAGCTATTAGTACGCACACACACACACACACACACACACACACACACACACACACACACACACACACACACAATCCTAGTCATATTATCAACCATCCTAGTTGTTGTATCCTAGTCATACGTGTGGCTCAGGATGTTACTATCTCAGCGGGGTACTAAAACTGTGACAGGAGATCATCTGTGAGGAAATCATAAACGTACCAAGTCACACACATCCTCCTCCGGTTTAGGAATGTAAAACTGGACTTGGTTTTCGATGAGGAACTTGAGGCGGAGGTAATGTTTGGCAGGATCCAGCTGGTGGGCCTATGGAGTTCAGTAAAGAGGACAGAAAGAGGATTGGCACAGATACTGGATCAAATACTTTATCTGTGTGTGATGGAGCTTGCCTGGCTTAATGGACCAACAGAATAAGACTAAAAAGCGCAAACCCTGCCCATCAGGCACTATAGGCAACACATGATTTGAAAGATTTCAGGATAAGTCCTTAAAGAGGGCACTGGAAGTATCAACAGTATGTCACATGTCAGTAATGCTGTGGATAATATTGTGGATAATGCCGTGGATAATGCCGTGGATCCCTGTGCATTTAACAACTACAAAAACACACATATACTGTGTATTAAACTGTATCAGCAGCTAACAACCTATTAGTGAAAATATGGCCATTTCAGATCATAAATTTTTTCTAAACATTCTAAATATTTGATACCAACTTAATTTGACCTCTTTCATATGCAACCTCTTTTCATGTTTTAGAGAATACAAAAAGAGAACATTTAATTATAATTATAATAATCCACTTATTCAGGTGCCATCTGGGACTCGGCCCACGCCTCATTACTAAGCTCATTTCTATGTGATGTCACATCCAAGTTGTAGTTCCCGGTAAAGCTACAATCGCATGATCACCAATGACTGAACAAGCTCATCGAACACAGTGGCATCCGGTTCATTTAACTGCTGTCCTGTCCTGTCTGTCTGGGGGGCTATGATCTGTTCAGTTCTGTCCTGTCCTGTCTGTCTGTGGGGCTATGGGGCTATGATCTGTTCAGTTCTGTCCTGTCCTGTCTGTCTGTGGGGCTATGATCTGTTCAGTTCTGTCCTGTCCTGTCTGTCTGGGGGGATATGATCTGTTCAGTTCTGTACTGTTCTGTCTGTCTGGGGGGCTAAGCTGGGTGTGTAATGAATGGGCAGTAATGGGCTTGGTTCAGTAGTTAGGAGCTGTCATCAGTCTTGTCCGTCTGTCTGTGAGACTATGTTCTGTCTGTCTGTGGGGCTATGATCTGTTCAGTTCTGTCCTGTCTGTCTGTCTGTCTGTCTGTGGGGCTATGATCTGTTCTGTCCTGTCCTGTCTATTTGGGGGGCTATGATCTGTTCAGTTCTGTCCTGTCTGTCTGTGGGGCTATGATCTGTTCTGTCCTGTCCTGTCTGTCTGGGGGGCTATGATCTGTTCTGTCCTGTCCTGTCTGTCTGGGGGGCTATGATCTGTTCTGTCCTGTCCTGTCTGTCTGTGGGGCTATGATCTGTTCAGTTCTGTCCTGTCCTGTCTGTCTGGGGGGCTATGATCTGTTCTGTCCTGTCTGTCTGGGGGGCTATGATCTGTTCAGTTCTGTCCTGTCCTGTCCTGTCTGTCTGGGGGGCTATGATCTGTTCTGTCCTGTCTGTCTTGGGGGCTATGATCTGTTCTGTCCTGTCCTGTCTGTCTTGGGGGCTATGATCTGTTCTGTCCTGTCTGTCTGGGGGGCTATGGTCAGTTCTGTTCTGTCCTATTCTGTAGTGTCTGTCTTGTGGGCTCTGATCTGATCTGTCCTGGTCAGTACAGAGTTAATGTGTAAGATAGGATGCATTTTCTCTGCCAAATGTATTTTTTTTTTTATTGATGCTGAAATAGAATGTCCAGAGGATAAACTAACACATGAAATAGAATGTCCAGAGGATAAACTAACACATGAAATAGAATGTCCAGAGGATAAACTAACACGTGAAATAGAATGTCCAGAGGATAAACTAACACATGAAATAGAATGTCCAGAGGATAAACTAACACATGAAAGTATTATACAACACGGGTATTCTAAAACTAAACTAGTCCAGGACAGGACTAGATGGAGGGACTAGATGGAGGGACTAGATGGAGGGACCACTTGGTGTGATGAGTCTTAGCTAGGTCATTATTGTCTGACTCTGGACCGTGAGAAAGCTGCAGATGGAAGTAGTTACCTTGCAGATGGTCTCCAGTGCGTCCAGAGCGGACTCTCCAGGCTGGATGATGGCGAGGACAGGCTGGTCGTTAGGAAGACACACCCAGGACGGGGTCAGGTGGTCAGGCACCCAGATATCACTGTCTGTCATGTGACTGTCTGAGTTGACCTGAGGAATATTCTTCACTGACCCCTCCTCACTCTTCTGGAGAGATAGAAATACATTGTTTAGAACTGGCTTATAACTAGCTATCTGCATGACTACCTCTACAAGTTACTGTCTGTTGACCTGAGGAAGGCTTTCCACTGCCCCCTCCTCACTCTTCTGGAGAGATGGAGATACAGAGCTCATAACTAACTACCTTAATCTGTCACGGTCTGTGTTGACCCGAGGAAGGCTCTTCATCACTCTTCTAGGAAACAGACACACTGTAAATAGCATATACCTGCCAGCCTAAAGATTTTAAGTGGAGTTTAATCTGTGCTTTGGCTGATACCTCAGTGTCAGTTCTCTGCCAAGCTAGGAGGATGAATGGTACCTGGCTGGCTACTTACCACGCTCTCCCTGGCAGTGAATGAGTGAGTGAGAGTGTGTGTGTGTATCATGCCTACTTACCACGCTCTCCCTGGCAGTGTCCACATTATAGATCCCATCCAGAGGCTTTTTCACTGGCTCCTCGCCATCAGCAAAGACCTGCGATAGAAACAGCAAGTCAATATCGAACCCAGAAATGGCTGTGAAAAGAAGTTGTAATGATGTAAATGTCAGTTCTAGTGTAATGTTCAAGATCTCTGTGCAGATTCATTTCTATAGAACTGCTGTAGTTTAAACAGCCCTAATGTGGACACATGAAAACAACTTGTACCTGGTTGATGGTGGGGTGGGCGTTGGTCTTCTTCTTGGAGGTAGTGTCCAGGCCCCACAGAGAGGAGAACCTGCTCTTACCCTTGGATGAGGAAGAACGAGACATGGCCTGGGTACGTCTCCTCACCCCGCTCTCTGTACGGGCTGCCACCTGGGGAGGGGGGAGAGAGAGAGAGAGAGAGAGAGAGAGAGAGAGAGAGAGAGAGAGAGAGGTCATGAATTATAAACACAGAGGTAGTTAAACTGTATAGGTCATGAATTATAAACACATTCTCAGCATTTTGTCTTCTCCATCTTCAACAGTCTCTTAATATACTCAGAAAAGATCAGAGCTTGAAGTGGGATTACAAAAGACTAACAAAGCTCTCTGTCCACATGAAGGTACTCTAACTTAACCCGGGTCTGTACATAGTCAATGGTAGGCTTCAAGGAGACTCCTACGGTAGGTACACATATAGCTCATGTCTTGGCAGTAGTACTGTAGACTACTTTATCACTGACCTCAACCCAGAGTCTCTCAGAGTGTTCACAGTCAGTCCACTGACACCCCTATCAGATCACAGCAAAATCACACTCTACTTGAACAGAGCTATGCTCAACCATGAGGCATCAAAGCCAAAGGAACTTAATAATATTAAGAAATGCTATAGATGGAAGGAAAGTAGTGTTGAAATCTACCAATTCCAAAACCTTCCATAACAAAGCCATCATCTACAGAGAGATGAACCTGGAGAAGAGTCCCCTAAGCAAGCTGGTCCTGGGGCTTTGTTCACAAACACAAACAGACCCCACAGAGCCCCAGGACAGCAACACAATTAGACCCAACCAAATCATGAGAAAACAAAAAGAGAATTACTTGGCACATTGGAAAGAATTAACAAAAGAACAGAGCAAACTAGAATGCTATTTGGCCCTAAACAGAGACACACAGTGGCAGAATACCTAACCACTGTGACTGACCCAAACTTAAGGAAAGCTTTGACTATGTACAGACTCAGTGAGCATAGCCTTGCTATTGAGAAAGGCTGCCGTAGGCAGACCTGGCTGCCAAGAGAAGACAGGCTATGTGCACATAATATGACATTTGAAATATTATTTTGGAACTTCTGTGAGTGTAATGTTTACTGTACATTTATTATTGTTTATTTCACTTTTGTTTACTATCTACTTCACTTGCTTTGGTGATGTTAACATATCTTTCCCATGCCAATAAAGCCCTTAAATTGAATTGAATTGAGAGAGAGAGAGAGAGAGAGAGAGAGTGAGATAGACAGAGAAAGAGAGAGATAAAGACAGAGGGATGGAGAAAGCAGCAGAAAGCTGAGTGAAGGAGTGTTGTTATTTCAGACATATTTTGATTCTCCTGCTCTGAGAGTACATGACTCCCACGTGCTCTGAGAGAACATGACTGCTTTCCAAAAGGCAGCCTATTCCCTATATACTGCACTACTGTTGACCAGAGCGGCAGAGCCCTGTGGGCCCTGGTCAACAGTAGTGCACTATAAAGGGAATAGGCTGCCATTTTGGGACGTGGCCCATGTAGGCGTCTGGCAACAAGGAAGCTATTGATCAGCCAACACATCGTGCTGCTCTGCCTACACACTGCTCCCAAACAAATAAATGTTTTCCTCATAGCGCTACCTACGCTTCGGGTGTTCTGCAGCCAGAATCAAGGACCTCAGCTATGTGGAGGAGGCTGGCATTGTGGCAGAGCCTTCAATTACAGGTAATAGCCCTCAAACAGAAATAGCACACATCATACGTGACATGTTTTGAGTGGGTATTGTGTTTAGCTACATATTGAAGACATTTCCCCGGTCAGCAACAGATGAACATGGACAAGTTGGACAGTTTGGTGGGGCGAGGCGACGGACAGGAGGATGTTTTGGTGTGATGGTGCGATGCACACATCTATCCTACTCACCAGCGCATGAAAGGACGAGACAGAGAAGATTCCGAGGCGTCCCATGGCCAGTTTGGTGGGTCTGGAGGCAAAGGCTAGCAGGCGTTTGGGGTTGGGCAGCTCCCCTCCCTGCAGACTGGACAGGTAACAGCGGAACCGGAACAGACCCATGTGGAACTGCTCTAAGTTCTGCTCCCACAGAAAGATCTAGAACACACAAAGACAACAACAACAACCCATTCAATGGGGCAATCTGGGATTGGTACATACATTTTTCTCATGGATTTGAAAGGGGTTACACTTCACCAGCCCCATAACTCAGACAAGTAGCGGGGTGGCAGCCTTGTTGTTGTATATTGGTGGCAGCCTTGTTGCCCCTTTAATTGGTGCTCATCAGAGAGAAAGAGAGAAGAGATGCATGAAAGCTTTTAACAGCTCGTCTGAGCTGGTATTACAGGATCTGTGCGTGGCTGACTCCCACGCAAAGTCTCTCCGTTCGCGACACATCTCTCCCTAAAACAGAACTATTCATTAGTGACCCCAAGGAGTCCTAAGATGGTGGCCAAGCCTTTCATCTGTTCGCTGCTTCCAGTCGTGTGGTTTAAAGTGCTAAACCTGCCTGCTCCCTGCAGCTCTGTAGTCTGTGTTATACCATTATTCATCGATGCGCCCCCTCTCCTCCCTCCCTTCCTCTCAGTCACAGTCCTGTACTAGGTGTTGGGCGAGCGGGACTAGAGCCAGGGTGGAGGGGGACGGAGCCACTGTCACTTTGCCAACTAGCCCAGAGAAGAGGGGACAATACAGGACATTCCTCTGGCAGATATGGGCTGGGATATGGGTCTGCATCCCAAATGGCACCCTATTCCCTACATAGTCTACTTCTTTTGACCAGAGTCCTGATTCCCTATGTAGTGCACTACATAGGGAATAGGATGAAATTTGAGACGCAGCCTGGATCTGGGAGAGACTCGTGTTTCTGAGGAGCAGGGTTTACTTCTATTCAGCTCAGCACAATGTGTAGTGTATTTGTATTTATTATGGATCCCCATTAGTTCCTGCCAAGGCAGCAGCTACTCTTCCTGGGGTTTATTATGGAACCCCATTAGTTCCGGCCAAGGCAGCAGCTACTCTTCCTGGGGTTTATTATGGAACCCCATTAGTTCCTGCCAAGGCAGCAGCTACTCTTCCTGGGGTTTATTATGGAACCCCATTAGTTCCGGCCAAGGCAGCAGCTACTCTTCCTGGGGTTTATTATGGAACCCCATTAGTTCCTGCCAAGGCAGCGGCTACTCTTCCTGGGGTTTATTATGGAACCCCATTAGTTCCTGCCAAGGCAGCAGCTACTCTTCCTGGGGTTTATTATGGAACCCCATTAGTTCCTGCCAAGGCAGCAGCTACTCTTCCTGGGGTTTATTATGGAACCCCATTAGTTCCGGCCAAGGCAGCAGCTACTCTTCCTGGGGTTTATTATGGAACCCCATTAGTTCCTGCCAAGGCAGCAGCTACTCTTCCTGGGGTTTATTATGGAACCCCATTAGTTCCTGCCAAGGCAGCAGATACTCTTCCTGGGGTTTATTATGGAACCCCATTAGTTCCTGCCAAGGCAGCAGATACTCTTCCTGGGGTTTATTATGGAACCCCATTAGTTCCTGCCAAGGCAGCAGATACTCTTCCTGGGGTTTATTAGGGATCCCCATTAGTTCCTGCCAAGGCAGCAGCTACTCTTCCTGGGGTTTATTATGGAACCCCATTAGTTCCTGCCAAGGCAGCAGATACTCTTCCTGGGGTTTATTATGGAACCCCATTAGTTCCTGCCAAGGCAGCAGATACTCTTCCTGGGGTTTATTATGGAACCCCATTAGTTCCTAGCAAGGCAGCAGATACTCTTCCTGGGGTTTATTATGAAACGCCATTAGTTCCTGCCAAGGCAGCAGCTACTCTTCCTGGGGTTAATTATGGAACCCCATTAGTTCCTGCCAAGGCAGCAGATACTCTTCCTGGGGTTTATTATGGAACCCCATTAGTTCCTGCCAAGGCAGCAGATACTCTTCCTGGGGTTTATTATGGAACCCCATTAGTTCCTAGCAAGGCAGCAGATACTCTTCCTGGGGTTTATTATGAAACGCCATTAGTTCCTGCCAAGGCAGCAGATACTCTTCCTGGGGTTTATTATGGAACCCCATTAGTTCCTAGCAAGGCAGCAGATACTCTTCCTGGGGTTTATTATGAAACGCCATTAGTTCCTGCCAAGGCAGCAGATACTCTTCCTGGGGTTTATTATGGAACACCATTAGTTCCTAGCAAGGCAGCAGATACTCTTCCTGGGGTTTATTATGAAACGCCATTAGTTCCTGCCAAGGCAGCAGCTACTCTTCCTGGGGTTTATTATGGAACCCCATTAGTTCCTGCCAAGGCAGCAGATACTCTTCCTGGGGTTTATTATGGAACCCCATTAGTTCCTGCCAAGGCAGCAGATACTCTTCCTGGGGTTTATTATGGAACCCCATTAGTTCCTGCCAAGGCAGCAGATACTCTTCCTGGGGTTTATTATGGAACCCCATTAGTTCCTGCCAAGGCAGCAGCTACTCTTCCTGGGGTTTATTATGGAACCCCATTAGTTCCTGCCAAGGCAGCAGATACTCTTCCTGGGGTTTATTATGGAACCCCATTAGTTCCTGCCAAGGCAGCAGATACTCTTCCTGGGGTTTATTATGGAACCCCATTAGTTCCTGCCAAGGCAGCAGCTACTCTTCCTGGGGTTTATTATGGAACCCCATTAGTTCCTGCCAAGGCAGCAGATACTCTTCCTGGGGTTTATTATGGAACCCCATTAGTTCCTGCCAAGGCAGCAGATACTCTTCCTGGGGTTTATTATGGAACCCCATTAGTTCCTGCCAAGGCAGCAGCTACTCTTCCTGGGGTTTATTATGGAACCCCATTAGTTCCTGCCAAGGCAGCAAATACTCTTCCTGGGGTTTATTATGGAACCCCATTAGTTCCTGCCAAGGCAGCAGCTACTCTTCCTGGGGTTTATTATGGAACCCCATTAGTTCCTGCCAAGGCAGCAGCTACTCTTCCTGGGGTTTATTAGGGATCCCCATTAGTTCCTGCCAAGGCAGCAGCTACTCTTCCTGTGGTTTATTATGGAACCCCATTAGTTCCTGCCAAGGCAGCAGCTACTCTTCCTGGGGTTTATTATGAAACCCCATTAGTTCCTGCCAAGGCAGCAGATACTCTTCCTGGGGTTTATTATGGAACCCCATTAGTTCCTGCCAAGGCAGCAGATACTCTTCCTGGGGTTTATTATGGAACCCCATTAGTTCCTGCCAAGGCAGCAGATACTCTTCCTGGGGTTTATTATGGAACCCCATTAGTTCCTGCCAAGGCAGCAGCTACTCTTCCTGGGGTTTATTATGGAACCCCATTAGTTCCTGCCAAGGCAGCAGCTACTCTTCCTGGGGTTTATTATGGAACCCCATTAGTTCCTGCCAAGGCAGCAGATACTCTTCCTGGGGTTTATTATGGAACCCCATTAGTTCCTGCCAAGGCAGCAGATACTCTTCCTGGGGTTTATTATGGAACCCCATTAGTTCCTGCCAAGGCAGCAGATACTCTTCCTGGGGTTTATTATGGAACCCCATTAGTTCCTGCCAAGGCAGCAGCTACTCTTCCTGGGGTTTATTATGGAACCCCATTAGTTCCTGCCAAGGCAGCAGATACTCTTCCTGGGGTTTATTATGGAACCCCATTAGTTCCTGCCAAGGCAGCAGATACTCTTCCTGGGGTTTATTATGGAACCCCATTAGTTCCTGCCAAGGCAGCAGCTACTCTTCCTGGGGTTTATTATGGAACCCCATTAGTTCCTGCCAAGGCAGCAAATACTCTTCCTGGGGTTTATTATGGAACCCCATTAGTTCCTGCCAAGGCAGCAGCTACTCTTCCTGGGGTTTATTATGGAACCCCATTAGTTCCTGCCAAGGCAGCAGCTACTCTTCCTGGGGTTTATTAGGGATCCCCATTAGTTCCTGCCAAGGCAGCAGCTACTCTTCCTGGGGTTTATTATGGAACCCCATTAGTTCCTGCCAAGACAGCAGCTACTCTTCCTGGGGTTTATTATGGAACCCCATTAGTTCCTGCCAAGGCAGCAGCTACTCTTCCTGGGGTTTATTATGGATCCCCATTAGTTCCTGCCAAGGCAGCAGCTACTCTTCCTGGGGTTTATTATGGATCCCCATTAGTTCCGGCCAAGGCAGCAGATACTCTTCCTGGGGTTTATTATGGATCCCCATTAGTTCCTGCCAAGGCAGCAGATACTCTTCCTGGGGTTTATTATGGAACCCCATTAGTTCCTGCCAAGGCAGCAGATACTCTTCCTGGGGTTTATTATGAAACCCCATTAGTTCCTGCCAAGGCAGCAGATACTCTTCCTGGGGTTTATTATGGAACCCCATTAGTTCCTGCCAAGGCAGCAGCTACTCTTCCTGGGGTTTATTATGGAACCCCATTAGTTCCTGCCAAGGCAGCAGATACTCTTCCTGGGGTTTATTATGGATCCCCATTAGTTCCTGCCAAGGCAGCAGATACTCTTCCTGGGGTTTATTAGGGATCCCCATTAGTTCCTGCCAAGGCAGCAGATACTCTTCTTGGGGTTTATTATGGAACCCCATTAGTTCCTGCCAAGGCAGCAGCTACTCTTCCTGGGGTTTATTATGGAACCCCATTAGTTCCTGCCAAGGCAGCAGATACTCTTCCTGGGGTTTATTATGGATCCCCATTAGTTCCTGCCAAGGCAGCAGATACTCTTCCTGGGGTTTATTAGGGATCCCCATTAGTTCCTGCCAAGGCAGCAGCTACTCTTCTTGGGGTTTATTATGGAACCCCATTAGTTCCTGCCAAGGCAGCAGATACTCTTCCTGGGGTTTATTAGGGATCCCCATTAGTTCCTGCCAAGGCAGCAGATACTCTTCTTGGGGTTTATTATGGAACCCCATTAGTTCCTGCCAAGGCAGCAGCTACTCTTCCTGGGGTTTATTATGGAACCCCATTAGTTCCTGCCAAGGCAGCAGATACTCTTCCTGGGGTTTATTATGGAACCCCATTAGTTCCTGCCAAGGCAGCAGATACTCTTCCTGGGGTTTATTATGGATCCCCATTAGTTCCTGCCAAGGCAGCAGATACTCTTCCTGGGGTTTATTATGGAACCCCATTAGTTCCTGCCAAGGCAGCAGCTACTCTTCCTGGGGTTTATTATGGAACCCCATTAGTTCCTGCCAAGGCAGCAGATACTCTTCCTGGGGTTTATTATGGAACCCCATTAGTTCCTGCCAAGGCAGCAGATACTCTTCCTGGGAAGAACTTTACACTAAGAGGAAAGCCCCCCCCCCCCCCCCCCCCACTATTACATATAAAACTAAAGATAAAACAGTACATCATATAACATTATTACACCACTACATATTTACAACATGTTTAATACCACCATATAACAATATCACAATGTTTGTGTATGCATCTGTCTGTACCTTTGTGTGCGTCTCTTCACAGTCCCTGTTGTTCCATATTCATTATGAGATGTAGTTGAGGTTCAGGGTTTATTGAATGATTTTAGTTTTGGAAATATTTTGGACTAAAGTATTCCTTGCCACCCTTTCTGAAACTAACTGCAGCTCTTTGTTAAGTGTTGCAGTCATTTCAGTCGCTGTAGTAGCTGACGTGTATAGAGCTGAGTCATCCACATACATAGACACACTGGCTTTACTCAAAGCTAGTGGCATGTCGTTAGTAATGATTGAAAAAAGTAAGGGGCCTAGACAGCTGCCCTGGGGAATTCCTGATTCTACCTGGATTATGTTGGAGAGGCTTCCAAGAACACCCTCTGTGTTCTGTTAGACAGGTAACTCTTCATCCACATTATAGCAGGGGGTGTAAAGCCATAACACATAACACATGTCAAAAGCTGCACTGAAGTCTAACAAGACAGCCCCTACGACCATTTTATCATCAATTTCTCTCAGCCAATCATCAGTCATTTGTGTAAGTGCTGTGTTTGTTGAGTGTCCTTCCTATAAGCGTGCTGAAAGTCTGTTAATTTGTTTACTGTGAAAAAGCATTGTATCTGGTCAAACACCATTTTTTTCAGAAGTTTACTAAGGGTTGGTAACAGGCTGATTGGTCAGATATTTGAGCCAGTGAAGGGGGCTTTACTATTCCTGGGTAGCGGAATGACTTTAGCTTCCCTCAGATGGCAGTGTGCTCTCTGAGGCGCTGCAGTCCCACAGATGGCAGTGCGCTCTCTGAGGCGCTGCAGTCCCACAGATGGCAGTGTGCTCTCTGAGGCGCTGCAGTCCCACAGATGGCAGTGTGCTCTCTGAGGCGCTGCAGCAGAATGGTGTGAAAGCAGCACTGAGGTCCAGATGAATCAAGATGGTGGGGGGATCCTGTATCTGCAGCCATGAGCTTAGAGCACCCCTCATTGGGGTGCTCTAAGCAACAGCTTGCTCCTTTCAGATGGCGGTAGACTATAGCAGTTATTTATTCAGACCCATAACCATTCAAACTTGGTGAAGAGAAGTGAAAGCCTTCTGAATTTAATTCTAGTCCTATATTATTCAATGATGTCATTAGAATGATGAAGATGAGGACATGAAACATATTTAA
The DNA here is from genome assembly GCA_023634145.1 of Thymallus thymallus. Taxonomy (NCBI): domain Eukaryota; kingdom Metazoa; phylum Chordata; class Actinopteri; order Salmoniformes; family Salmonidae; genus Thymallus; species Thymallus thymallus. Next base: position 34,100,872 of record CM042378.1, on the reverse strand, counting down.
TTTAACTGTTTAAAAGAGGAAGGAATGAAGCAACAATATAGAGAGAAAGAGGAGGAAGGCTAATAACATTAGGGGAAATATTATGAAAGGTATATATGCCTCAGCCTACTAACTATACAAATAGGCCCTATTATATTTCAAAATTAAAAATCTAATTCGCTAGCCTATACTATTAACTTTGTAGACCGCATGTGCTGCACCAGAATCGCATGTTCTCTTCTGCTTTATCACGGTTTGAACGAGGTACGTAATTCCAGTCCATATAATACAGTATAGTACAATACAGCAGTGTAATACAGTTCACACTCAAAAAGCCTACTGGAGCTAGTTTCATTTATTTACCAGAGCATATAGCTAGCTACATCTGTGGGTTTTATGTTTTCCTGTCGTGCATAATGGGCAGTAGACTATATCATATACTATATGCATTGGATATCGGCACAATCATTTAGGCTTTTTTGAGCTTGTGCTGATAAAATGTCTTTAATGTATGGCTCATAAAATGTATTTAATGTAGGGCTCATAAAATGTATGGCTCATAATATGTATTTAATGTAGGGCTCATAAAATGTATTTAATGTATGGCGCATCAGGCTTGAATTGTCGCTCAAAGCTCTAATCAAATCCAGATATAGGCCTATTTATATGCTTTTAAATGACACTTCCGGTTTTGTCGGGAAATACCGGGTCACCCGGGAGAAAAGTGATTTATTCTCAGGATATTGGTTACCTGTCCTTCAAAGAATTTACTTTAAAATGATCCTCCTGGTTTACAAAGCATTAAATTACATCGGACCTGCCTACCTGTCAGAACCACTCTCCCCCTATGAACCTCCACGCACCCTATGGTCAAGCCACGCCAGAGAGCGCTCTGTCACTCTCTCTCTCTCTCTCTCACCTGGTCCAGTATGGTCTTCCTCTTCTTGGTATCGGTAACAGAACTGAGCTGCATGTCTCCCATTTTCTTCATCTTCTCGTCCATGTCTATCTTCTGCTCCAGCTTCTTAATCTCTGCCCTCAACAGACGCACCGTGTCCTCCCGGTGATGCTGCCTAGCAACCGCCGCCGCGCACGCCGAGTGGATGGCCGTGATCCAGTTTTCCAGCTCCGTCTGGCTGCAGGTCTACAGGGGCAGAGGTCAGAGGTTAGAGGTTATTGAGTCCTTTACTGCACACTAACAGTAACACGTCACACTAACACGTCTCTCAATTCTGCAACACAGATCACATCTCTCAATACAGCAAGACAGATCAGGTCTCTGAATACAGCAACACAGATCACGTCTCTCAATACAGCAACACAGATCAGGTCTCTGAATATAGAAATTACCAAGCAGATTAGAACACTACATTAAGATAGAAAGAGGCGTTTTCATTCACGTAACGATTCCATCAAGATCAAGGGAGGTGAAATTGTGAGGTGACACAGTCTTCCTGACCAAGGAAGATGAATGTGTCCCCTAGAGAGTTACAGAGGCAACACACACACACACACACACACACACACACACACACACACACACACACACACACACACACACACACACACACGCACACACAGAGAGCACCTACCTGGAAGAGGAATGCGTCCCCTAGAGAGTTGCTGAGGCAGAAAACAAAGTCCTTCTTGGGGTGTTCAGGTACGGCCTGTACGATACTGTTCTCAGCCCACACTGCATGTTTAGGAACACTGTTTTGGTCGATCCCCGACCGCCCGTCTGTCTCGTAGAAGAATAGAGTGCATCCTGGGAGAAGACGGGAAAAAGGAAGTTACTCACAACCATCGATGGATCAATCACGTCTGTATATTATACCTTTTTCCTACAACATGCATTGATTTGATAAATATCAATAAAAATGTTGAAAAGTGATATCCCAAGTGTAAATACAGTAAAGTACACACTCAAGGGTAAGAAATATGTTTTGAGCAAAATAATATATATATATATTTTTTTACAACAGCAAACTTCAAGGAGCAGGGCATTTAAGGAGTTGGTTCTGATGGGAAGCGGTGATGTCATCGGCCCCCCCCATTGCTTGATGATCAACAGAGAACAAAAGAGGAAAGCCCCCCCCCCCCCCCCCCCCACACACACTTGTGTTCGGTCACTACTTAACTGGACCTACTATTGAGATGTGCCTTTTGTTAAGTCAGTCAGATGTTAAATGAGGTGAAAAGGAAACTGGAGTGTCACTTTAACGTGATGTCTATTTCTAGAGAGTAATATCTTACAGTGGAACATTTCCCTGCAGAAAACACAAACAAGTTAAATAAATAAACAGCTTGATTTGTTTCATCAAATTAATTCTGCTCTCCAGTGGCCAGCGGTAAGAAGTGCAGGTCTGGACTCTCCAGGAGGGAACACGTATCAGCGGAATGCTGATGTGACTCTCCAGGAGGGAACACGTATCAGCGGAATGCTGATGAGACTCTCCAGGAGGGAACACGTATCAGCGGAATGCTGATGTGACTCTCCAGGAGGGAACACGTATCAGCGGAATGCTGATGTGACTCTCCAGGAGGGAACACGTATCAGCGGAATGCTGATGAGACTCTCCAGGAGGGAACACGTATCAGCGGAATGCTGATGAGACTCTCCAGGAGGGAACACGTATCAGCGGAATGCTGATGAGACTCTCCAGGAGGGCACACGTATCAGCGGAATGCTGATGAGACTCTCCAGGAGGGCACACGTATCAGCGGAATGCTGATGTGACTCTCCAGGAGGGACACGTATCAGCGGAATGCTGATGTGACTCTCCAGGAGGGACACGTATCAGCGGAATGCTGATGAGACTCTAGAATGCTGATGAGACTCTAGAATGCTGATGAGACTCTAGAATGCTGATGAGACTCTAGAATGCTGATGAGACTCTAGAATGCTGATGAGACTCTAGAATGCTGATGAGACTCTAGAATGATGATGTGGTCCAGTCAAGTGGGCTTAAAGGCCTACTCTGTGATCAAATGGCACACTATTCCCTACAGAGTGCACTACTTTTGACCAGAGATCCTGTAGTGCACTATATAGGGAATAGGATGTGATTTGAGACATCTGCAGTCAAGAGGTGTTAGACCATGCAGCATCAGGACATCTACACAGGCGTGAATAAATAAATACAAACACAGTGCCAAATTAGATTTGAAATACCTCTTCAGAAACTCATACAAGCTGTGTGTTGCTTGTATTTTAAAGCATTCGTGTGTATGCACATTAAGGGGTATGGCTATGGGCCGGGTATATTAGTAGCAGTAATAGTAGTAACAGGGTATAGTAGTAGCAGTAATAGTAGTAGCAGTAATAGTAGTAGCAGTAATAGTAGTAGCAGTAATAGTAGTAGCAGTAATAGTAGTAACAGTAATAGTAGTAGCAGTAATAGTAGTAGCAGTAATAGTAGTAACAGTAATAGTAGTAGCAGGGTATATTAGTAACAGTAATAGTAGTAGCAGTAATAGTAGTAACAGTAATAGTAGTAACAGGGTATATTAGTAACAGTAATAGTAGTAGCAGTAATAGTAGTAGCAGTAGCAGTAATAGTAGTAATAGTATTAACAGGGTATAATAGTAGCAGTAATAGTAGTAACAGGGTATATTAGTAGCAGTAATAGTAGTAGCAGTAATAGTAGTAGCAGTAGCAGTAATAGTAGTAATAGTATTAACAGGGTATATTAGTAGCAGTAATAGTAGTAACAGGGTATAGTAGTAGCAGTAATAGTATTAACAGGATATAGTAGTAGCAGTAATAGTAGTAACAGGGTATATTAGTAGCAGTAATAGTATTAACAGGGTATATTAGTAGCAGTAATAGTAGTAACAGGGTATAGTAGTAGCAGTAATAGTATTAACAGGGTATAGTAGTAGCAGTAATAGTATTAACAGGGTATAGTAGTAGCAGTAATAGTAGTAGCAGTAATAGTAGTAATAGTATTAACAGGGTATATTAGTAGCAGTAATAGTATTAACAGGGTATAGTAGTAGCAGTAATAGTATTAACAGGGTATATTAGTAGCAGTAATAGTAGTAGCAGTAATAGTAGTAGCAGTAATAGTAGTAGCAGTAGCAGTAATAGTAGTAATAGTATTAACAGGGTATATTAGTAGCAGTAATAGTAGTAGCAGTAATAGTAGTAGCAGTAGCAGTAATAGTAGTAATAGTATTAACAGGGTATAGTAGTAGCAGTAATAGTAGTAGTAGTAGCAGTAATAGTAGTAATAGTAGTAACAGGGTATAGTAGTAGCAGTAATAGTAGTAGTAGTAGCAGTAATAGTAGTAATAGTAGTAACAGGGTATAGTAGTAGCAGTAATAGTAGTAACAGTAATAGTAGTAGCAGTAATAGTATTAACAGGGTAGTAACAGTAGTAACATCCCCCCATGTCCCCCCACATACTCTGAAGGTAGCGTCCCATCCACTCCATGCGAATGAAATGTTAGATCAGCCACAATTTCTTCTCGCAATGTTGATGCAGAATGGAATATTCCAATGGTCGCCAATTGGTCAGCAACAGCAGCAAATTAGCGTCTGGAATCGGGTCTAAATGAATGTTCAGGTTTGATGATTCAAAAGACTCCAATCCCTCCTCATGTGTGTAAGGAATTAGCAGGTGGGTTTGCTGAACTGGTTTGGGCTGAGACTTTGGGAGCTGCTTTTCATCCAGTCTTGTGACACTGGTCACATCAGACACTGAAAACCCCTTAGTGTTGTAGTGGGGCTGTTGGGTAGTGGGGCTGTTGGGTAGTGGGGCTGTTGGGTAGTGGGGCTGTTGGGTAGTGGGGCTGTTTGGTAGTGGGGCTGTTGGGTAAATGGAACTGAACCTTATATACGTGTGCCTTTAGGTTTCTTTTTGCTCTGATGATGGGGAAGCCTTTGGCTCCCTCTAGTTGTCTATGGTCAGAGCCTGACAGATCTATTATATGTGATTCTATGTTTGGTTTTGTGTTGGTCCCCAATTAGAGGCAGCTGCTAGTCATTGTCTCTAATTGGGGGCCATATTAATGTTCATGTTTTCCACCTGTGCTTAGTGGTTCATGGTTCTGTGTTTGTGCATGTGAGAACAGCGTTTAGTCACGTTCCTGTGCTTAGTGGTTCATGGTTCTGTGTTTGTGCCTGTGAGAACAGCGTTTAGTCACGTTCCTGTGCTTGGTGGTTCATGGTTCTGTGTTTGTGCCGGTGAGAACACTGTATAGTCACGTTCCCGTTCTAGGTGGTTCATGGTTCTGTGTTTGTGCCTGTGAGAACAGCGTTTAGTCACGTTCCTGTGCTTGGTGGTTCATGGTTCTGTGTTTGTGCCGGTGAGAACGCCGTATAGTCACGTTCATGTTATTTCTCTTTGTTGTTTTCCCGTGTTTCAAGTTCGCCTTAAAGTTGTTGCACTACTTCAGCGCTGCGACTTGGTCTACCGCTCACCACGTTCCTAACAGTAATACAACGTGCTCTATGATTACCGCTCTTCACCCTGACCAACACATTGTCATTTGACCTGTCTAAAGAGGCTTTATGACTTCCAGACAAAGTCCTTCGTCTTGGGCAGCGTTGTGTTGCCTTTCGTGACCTTCTCATAATCTTCATTCGGTTATCCTCAAACAAAAGCCTATGCTATTGGGTAGGCAGTGTTTTGTGGGTTGGTAGACAGTGTTCTTCATGAACTTGAGCTGGGGAACAGGTTAACTGATTGGACAGTCTGACTTTTTCTTCCATAGTACACCTGAAAAGGAGACATCAAACTTAAAACCTCCTTTTGGTCTTCATTCATTATCCTGGCATAAATTGGTAAATGTTTGACCCAGTTGACTCCTCCTTGTTGATGGTTAACTAGGTCATACATCATCTTTTTCCTCAGTACACGGTGGCTCCTCTCAACTTTACCCCTGGCTCTGGGGATGATATGGCGAGCTCTGACTTTTTTTTCATCTTTGAATTCCTTTCCTTGATCATGTAATAAATTCTTTGGTGGACCATGCTCAGAGTAAATGTCCTCAAGACGTTTCTCAATCTCAGCGCTGTGTTTACTCTTCAATGGTCTTAGCCATATGTAGCTGCTAAATACATCTACTACGGTCAGGATATCCCTACATGTGGCTTGGCCTTACGCACCTCTCCATTTGCCCATGTCAAGAAAGTCAATCTGGTGGCGATCTTTAACGGCTTTGGCTTTAATGGATTTTGGAATGGGTTTGTTTACAAATATCGTCTTATGCAGATGGTAGCGTCTTGAGCTGTCCAATGTGTCTTGTACACTAGCTCGACTCATGCCAGAGTATTCTTCTCTAAGGTGTAAGTTCAGCTTTTTTGCGCCAGAGCCTTTTGTTTCATCAAGAACCCTGTTCACAAGTGCAGGGATAGTTGACTTCTTAGCGACCAATTTTCCAGCAAATGTAATCGCCTGGCCGTCCTCAGTGAGGGCGTAAAGTCGCCTATTCCACCACAGTCGAACAAGAGCAGCATGCTGGGTCCTTGATCTCTGTGCTACAGGGACATTCAATTCTCCCTTGAATGTCTCTATCCATGTCCTGCACATGTCCAAATGATACAGGACAGGAGAAAGACTGTTTGCAATATTCTCATTGTTCCAGATCTGTCAAATACACAAAATGGTGTTAAATAGTAAGCCTCATATTTTTTTTTTATCACTACTGAGGTGCTGCCAATTAACACACTGTGTTAATTGGGAGGTGTTTCCACACAAGCTCTGAAGGACCAGGGTTGAGATCTGCATTGTACATGTCGTCACTGGTATCATCAAATTGCCATAGATGGCTAATAATTAGCCTACCGTTAGCTATACTCATTTAACTTTAATTAGAATGACCTCACTAATTTCTATATCCTCTTGCACTAAAAATATGATGTTAATGTATGTGCATGAATCTCAACTAAATCTCAACTGTATTTACTAACTTAAATTAGATCACTAATTACCTTTCAACATGCAAAAACTGAAGAAAGTCTAATGTCAGTCACATGATGATAATTTGACCATCAATGGCCATCTAGTGGTCATGTATGGGTACTGCAAAAGAAAATACACGTTTTCAAGAATGAACTGTTGATTTAATTTTCTTCAGTTTTAGATTCTATGTCCCGAGCTTGTAATGTCTTTTCATCTTCATCTTTTCTTTAAGGAGTCAGGTTTGGTATAAATACAGTACACACAGAGGGAGAGGGCTGAATAGCTATAATAGTGTGGTTGAAACAGTTTGCTTGAAAAAGTTATTTAAAAATGTTTAATTAAAGGTGACATTGATTCATGAAAAGTGTTGTGTGTGTTTTTTCAGAGTTAGGATTAATTTTATTGATTTATTTTTATTTAACCTTTATTTATTGGTCAGGTTTTTGAGCAGCTATTTGAAAGAAGCAACAGTAAAGTTAGTGTTATGGAAGTCTGACATTTAATAAATACAACTTAAACACACATAGATATACTATTACATTATCGGCTCCAATTTTTATAATTTTGTATTAACCCAGTCAATAATGTAAGACCTTATTACATTATGGGCAAAACGTTATTACGTTATTGGTTCAGAAATTGTATTACATTATTGGCTGCTACACCATCATAATCATAAGCCAGATAGGCCTATCACGTACAGTGAGGGAAACAAGTATTTGATCCCCTGCTGATTTTGTTTGTTTGCCCACTGACAAAGAAATGATCAGTCCATAATTCTAATGGTAGGTTTAACTAATAAACCTACCATTAATATTATAGACTGATCATGGATTAGTTCAAATAAAAATCAAATAATTGTTTCCCTCACTGTATGTGCTCTTATATCAGTCATAAAGAGGGTGTCTTGTCCTGCTCCTGAAAATCTGCTCCTGCATTCATCCCAGTCATCAGAGCATTGTGGGTAGGTGCATGTCTGACATCAATGTGTCTTCAATTACAATGATAATTTAACATGGTCAATTTCTGAAAATGTTATATAACATAACCATACTGATAACAAATAGGCTATGGTGTAATAGAATGTTTTGCCTTGTGTGGTATGTTTCGGGGTTTTGACTATTATGTAGGTGTCATAACCAGCCATAATATAATGCAATATGTCACAACAGGTATAAATGTATGTTTTATGACCATTTATGTAAAATGTTACCTAGTAGTGTGTATAGATACAGTATATAGGGTATGTACCTTTGAGGCAGACCCAGTAGCTCTTCCACTTCCTCCTGGTGGCTGACTCCACCTTCTTGTTCTTCTTGTGAACCAGGAAGTTCTTGACGGCCAGATGGCCCGCCTTCCTCACGGTTCCCTGGGCAACGCTGAGCAGGGGATCTGATTGGTAGGCTGAGCTCATGATGCTCTGTTCATCACTCAGCGCTGACCCCGCCTCCTCCAGACTCTCTGTCTGACACGAGCTCATCTCCAACTCCTGATCATAAGAACATTACATTCAAATCAAAAAGCTTTACTGTCCCCGAACAAACAGCAATTTGTTTTGCAGAATAAACTATTGAATAACAGTCTAAATTGAAAGAGTATAGCAATCCCAAATATAAGGGATGATAAGAATTGAATAGATTCACAGTATAGCACTTTTCCATCAGGTGCTCAAAGTATTGGAACAATGTATAAAGAAAGCCATCTCATCCACAGTTAGCACGCCGGTCCTCAACAAAAGGTTTATAAACACTTGTGTAGCATGATGACGATTATAATAATGGATTACTACATTTATAAAGGACTTTTCGACCAGCTGCTCATAGCTGTTAACTTTGTGCAGGAATGGAGTGTTCAGTCTTCTCCTTCACTACCAGTGTGTATCAGCCTCAACCCCCACCTGTCTGAAGTTCTCATAGACCCCCTGGACTCCCTCACTGGGCGCTCCCCCGCTGCTGCTTCCGCTGTCACTGCCAGCGAACATGCTCCGCCCTGCCGCCGAGCACACGGAGAAGGACATAGACATGGTCTTATAGCGCCGGGACTGATGCTCCGCCCCTTCCGTCGTCACCCCGTCGATGCCACTGTCCTCATACTCACTGCCCTCTCCGGCAGTCACATCCTGGAAACACACACAGGTATAGACACACAGGTGAGACACACACACAGGTAGAGGTGGAACACACACACACTACTGTTACACTGTTACCCAGGCCCCCCTCATTATCATAACAAAGGACTTAGACATTCCAAACAGGAAGTGACTTTACACACACCCCACCTCGCAGGCTCCCTCCAACAAGAAAACAACAGAGCCAACAGGGGAACAGCAGCACATTTCTACACACACACACACACACACACACGCACACACGCACAGCAGACCTGTGTTCTCTTTACAATCCATTTCTGGATCTTATTATCAGCTCTAGGAACAGGATCTTATTATCAGCTCTAGGAACAGGATCTTATTATCAGCTCTAGGAACAGGATCTTATTATCAGCTCTAGGAACAGGATCTTATTATCAGCTCTAGGAACAAATGAAGAGAAAGAAGGAAGGAGTCTTCAGAGACAGTGTTCGTCAATATGATGATAACAGAGAAGGGAGCATTAGAATTCAGATCAGCTTTCTATACTCAAATAATATTCTGGGGGTTCTGCAGAGCGAGAGAGAGAGGAGGGGGGGGGGGGGGCAGAGAGAGGTGGGGGCAGAGAGAGAGAGAAGGATAGACAGTGTGTCAGAGAAAGAGAGAGAGCAAGAGAAAGAGTGTGCGAGAGAGAAAGAGAGAGACCTGAGCTGGGAGGGAGTGACGTAGATCTGAGCTGCTGACTGCTAGCGGTGCTAATGGTGCTAGTGCTGCTAGCGGTGCTAATGGTGCTAGTGCTGCTAGCGGTGCTAATGGTGCTAGTGCTGCTAGCGGTGCTAATGGTGCTAGTGCTGCTAGCGGTGCTAATGGTGCTAGTACTGCGAGCGGTGCTAATGGTGCTAGTGCTGCTAGCGGTGCTAATGGTGCTAGTGTGCTAGCGGTGCTAATGGTGCTAGTGCTGCTAGCAGTGCTAATGGTGCTAGTAGTGCTAGTGGTGCTAGCGGTGCTAATGGTGCTAATGGTGCTAGTGCTGCTAGCAGTGCTAATGGTGCTAGTACTGCAAATGGTGATAATGGTGCTAGTGCTGCTAGAGGTGCTAGTGGTGCTAATGGTGCTAGTGCTGCTAGAGGTGCTAGTGGTGCTAGTAGTGCTAGTGAAGACTGTGCAAGGGGTGTGTATTCTTTTACTAGAGACTGTAATCCTACAGTACCTGTATGGTCTGTGCCCTGCGGCCCTGCATGGTGTTGGAAGTGGAAGCCTGGTGATTGGTCAGGCCCTCAGACAGGCAGTGTGAGCGTCGGCAGGGCAAAGTATACGCGCCGTACGAGTTCCCATCATCCTCCTCCGAAGGAGACACCATCTTATCGTCCTCTCCCTCCTGGGCGGCGCGGTTAGTGTCATGGTGCCACTTAGCATAGCGTGCCGCGGGCCGGCGGGTTGGGGTCTTCTGACCTCCATACAGCTGGTCCAGGGAGTTGGCCCTGCCAGCAGCACCCAGACCCTCCAGACCCTCAGGGGACACGAGCCCCAGCAGGCCGTCACAATCAGGGAAGTCCCTGTCGTCTGCCTCCTCCGTGTCGATCATCTCCTCTGTGCTGAAAAAGAGAGAGAATACTTTTTTAATCCATACGAGATGGAACAATTGGATTTGAACTGACAACCCTTCAGTTGCCCGTTTATTTACATTTTAGTCATTTAGCATATCCAGACTATCCTGGCTGATATCTGACTTCTCTGACCTGGTGAGGTGATCCTGGCTGATATCTGACTTCTCTGACCTGGTGAGGTGATCCTGGCTGATATCTGACTTCTCTGACCTGGTGAGGTGATCCTGGCTGATATCTGACTTCTCTGACCTGGTGAGGTGATCCTGGCTGATATCTGACTTCTCTGACCTGGTGAGGTGATCCTGGCTGATATCTGACTTCTCTGACCTGGTGAGGTGATCCTGGCTGATATCTGACTTCTCTGACCTGGTGAGGTGATCCTGGCTGATATCTGACTTCTCTGACCTGGTGAGGTGTTCCTGGCTGAGGTCTGACAGACTGAATTCCAGACTGTCTTCTCTCCACATGTCAGCTGATTTGGACCTCTTCTTCTTGAAGCTGACCCCCTCCCGGGGTTCCCTGGGTCCGTCTCTGGTCTTTTGGAGGTAGGTCACCTCCCCAGTGTTATTGTACAGGCCTTGTCCTCTGTCCTGGGGGCCCTGGGGTCTAGCCCCTGGTGATGCTGCATCTAGCTGGGGCCCTACAGAGGGGTTGTCCAGGTGGGGCCCTACAGAGGGGTTGTCCAGGTGGGGCCCTACAGAGGGGTTGTCCAGGTGGGGACCTACAGAGGACTTGTCCAGGTGGGTATGGAAGGAAACGGGACGGAGGTTCATGGCCATGCGATCCACCCAAATAGGGGAGAAGTCTGACAGTACATTGGTCTGGTTGAAGGGCTCCAGGGCGTGGTCTGCTAGAGACTGGGGGATACTAGGGGTGCTGCTGGAGCGTGTGGAGGTCTCAGAGTTACGGTGCTCTACTTTGCCCTGCAAGGTGTGGCGGTCGTGGGAGCGGCGGGTGGAACCGGAACTGGACTGGTGCTTGGAGATGCGGAGGGAGCGAGACATGTGCTTTCGGGACAGGTAGCCATGTTGGGTACCGTAGAAGGCATGGTCGCCGTTCTGGCTCTCCACATTGCCCATGGTTCACAGTCTGAAACAGGAAACACAGGTAACATCATAGATAATTTGTTGTTTATGTTACAGAGATAGAACAATGTGTGTCAAAACAACATTTGAATTATAGAGAATTCACAAAATAACACAATATGCCCTGGATAAAATAACATAACTGACATTCATAAAATGTTTTTACTTGCTAACAACTTCGAACATGTATTAGTTAACCAACCTGCAGTCCGGTATTGACATCACTGGCATGTTGGGTTTCACCGTCAGGCTGTCTATCCAATCACAGAGAGAGAATGGTAGATGCCGCTGATATGTACTCCAAAGATCTGGAGGAGAGAGAAACAGAAACCCTGGTCAGTCATCACAGTATAACTAATCCCTGGTCAGTCATCACAGTAGAACTAATCCCTGGTCAGTCATCACAGTAGAACTAAACCCTGGTCAGTCATCACAGTATAACTAAACCCTGGTCAGTCATCACAGTAGAACTAAACCCTGGTCAGTCATCACAGTAGAACTAAACCCTGGTCAGTCATCACAGTAGAACTAATCCCTGGTCAGTCATCACAGTAGAACTAATCCCTGGTCAGTCATCACAGTAGAACTAATCCCTGGTCAGTCATCACAGTAGAACTAATCCCTGGTCAGTCATCACAGTAGAACTAATCCCTGGTCAGTCATCACAGTAGAACTAAACCCTGGTCAGTCATCACAGTAGAACTAATCCCTGGTCAGTCATCACAGTAGAACTAATCCCTGGTCAGTCATCACAGTAGAACTAAACCCTGGTCAGTCATCACAGTAGAACTAATCCCTTGTCAGTCATCACAGTAGAACTAAACCCTGGTCAGTCATCACAGTAGAACTAATCCCTGGTCAGTCATCACAGTAGAACTAATCCCTGGTCAGTCATCACAGTAGAACTAAACCCTGGTCAGTCATCACAGTAGAACTAAACCCTGGTCAGTCATCACAGTAGAACTAAACCCTTGGTTTTACTGTGCTGCAAACTGTTACAATAGTCTTTCTGAAGGAACATTAGCTTTACAAGAGGAGGGAGTCTGCCTGCTGGGAATCAATTGCAGGCATTTTGTTGTTAAAGTTCCACATATTTAATTTCCCAATCAGAGAATATGGCAGTGACTGGGACCATACAGAAATGGGGTTGTGAGAATAATGAACAATGATTTGTACAGCTAACAGTTTACTACGAACTGATAGTCACAGCTTTACTACAACCATATGTGACATTATACTGTTACTACTTGGACTGGTTTTACTGGGCTATGAAATGTGCTGAGGTATGGTTGCCACTGGTTACAACAAGACCTTATAAACTGTAGGAAGTGGCCCATAAAGCACCTCTGAAACATTGTACCACACACACACACACACACACTCACCCACAAATCCTACAGCAAATACAAATAAATACAATAGCCTAAAACATTAGTTCTTTACACAGAGATGCTCTGTGGGTAAGTGTTCAGATTTCCCTTTTTTAATAGAATCTGATTAAGTTGAGCGTATCAATGTGTCCTCTATCAGAGCAGGGTTTCATAGCTCCCTGCAGGGCCCCACTCTACTCACTGTGACCCCATTCAGCAGAGAGAGAGAGAGAGAGCATTTGGTCACAACTGATCCTGCATTAACAGCCTGGAGCTGGGCTGGGGGTTAAAGGGGAAAACTGGGATTCAAAAAACAGACTGACCAGAGAACAGTTTACAGGGAAAGGTTCTAGTGTAGTGTAGTGTATATATGAGAGAGAGAGAGAGAGAGAATTAGACCAAAGTTCTCAATTGGTACTAAATATATAGAGTACTGCACACACTACAATTACTAAGGCTTAAAAATAAGCTCAACTGGATGCCTTAATGATGCAGTGAATGAACAGAGAGAAAGCACGCAGGACATTCTACACCATTAAAAACACATTCAAATTGAAATATCTATTCAAATAAAACTAATTGAATGAGTCATTGAACCAATTGCACTTTATGGCAGCGAGGTGTGGGGTCCACCTTCAAAACAAGATTTCACCCAATGGGACAAACACCCCATTGAAACCCTGCATGCAGAGTTCTGTAAGATTCTCTTACATGTCCAGAGGAAAACTACAAACAATGCATGGAGGTCAGAATTAGGCCGATATCCACTATTAATAAAAACTCAAAAAAGAGCAATTAAGTTTTGGAAACATCTCAAATACAGTGACCCCCCTCTCATATCATTACCAAGCCCTGCAATACCAAGAGCTGAGCAAAGAACGTAGTCCCCTCATCCAGCTGGTCCTGGGGCTGAGTTCACAAACCAGTTCTACTAACACACTGAAGAACAGAGTCCCCTCATCCAGCTGGTCCTGGGGCTGAGTTCACAAACCTGTTCTACTAACACACTGAAGAACGTAGTCCCCTCATCCAGCTGGTCCTGGGGCTGAGTTCACAAACCTGTTCTACTAACACACTGAAGAACGTAGTCCCCTCATCCAGCTGGTCCTGGGGCTGAGTTCACAAACCTGTTCTACTAACACACTGAAGAACAGAGTCCCCTCATCCAGCTGGTCCTGGGGCTGAGTTCACAAACCTGTTCTACTAACACACTGAAGAACAGAGTCCCCTCATCCAGCTGGTCCTGGAGCTGAGTTCACTAACCTGTTCTACTAACACACTGAAACCTCAGGACCAGAACATCCAATCAATCAGATCATACCAAATTACAACACAGTCAAAACAAAACTACATTACCTACAAAATGCAGTGCTATCTGGCCCTAAATCAACAGTACACCGTGGCAAACTATTTGACCATGTTTACTGATCAAAACCTTAGAAAAACCTTGACAAAGTACAGGCCGAGAGAGACAGAGAGAGACAGAGAGAGAGAGACCGAGAGAGACAGAGAGAGAGAGAGAGAGACAGAGAGAGCGAGAGAGAGAGAGACCAAAAGAGAGACAGAGAGACAGAGAGAAAGAGAGACAGAGAGAGAGAGACAGAGAGAGAGCGACAGAGAGAGAGCGAGAGAGAGACAGAGAGAGAGACTGAGAAGGAGAGAGAGAGAGACAGAGAGAGACCGAGAGAGCGCGTGACCGATACCCGAAAGAGACAGAGAGAGACCGAGAGAGAGCGAGAGACCGAGAGACCGAGAGACCGAGAGACCGAAAGAGACAGAGAGACAGAGAGAGACCGAGAGAGAGAAAGAGACCGAGAGAGAGAGAGCGAGAGAGCGAGAGAAACCGAGAGAAGGAGAGAGAGACCGAGAGAGAGAGACCGAGACCGAAAGAGACAGAGAGAGACCGAGAGAGAGCGAGAGACCGAGACAGAGAGAGGCCGAGAGAGAGCGAGAGACCGAGACCGAAGAGACAGACAGAGAGAGAGAGACCGAGAGCGAGAGACCGAGATATAGAGACCATGAGAGAGAGAGAGACCGAGAGAGAGAGAGAGACCGAGAGAGAGAGAGAGAGAGAGAGAGAGAGAGAGAGAGAGAGAGAGAGAGAGAGAGAGAGAGATGGTTACACTGTGAAGAGGTATGGTTACATAAAGGTTGGAGCTGACCCCGGTTTCTGCTTCACAGTGCTCTCCTTCCAGTGCTACCTCTCTATCCTCTCCTCTCCTTCTCTCGCTCTCTCTTAGTGTTGTCACAATATCAGATTTTGGACATCGATACCAGGTTTAGTATCACAATACTCAATACCAAAACGATACCAGGTTTAGCATATCCAGACTGTATCACACCGGCCGTGATTGGGAGTCCCATAGGGCAACTTTGAAATCAGCATATTTTGCCTTAGGGTTTGCATTTCACAAACAAAGTACTAGGGGTAGTGAATTGATGTTAGCTTTAGCTAGACTAGACTTTAGTGAACTGTGTTATGTTATTCACTCAGGTCACACGCACGCACAGAGAGAATAGAGGGAGAGAGAAGAGGGAATGAGGCGGCCATTGCACTCATTACAATAATCTCTGGATTCATTGCCATTGCACTCATTACATTAATCTCTGGATTCAGTGAGGAGCTCAGCCAGGCTTGCACAATGTTGGCAGAGAGAGGAGAGAGGAGAGAGAGGAGAGAGGAGAGAGGAGAGAGGAGAGAGAGAGAGAGAGAGACCCAGCAGTAAGACAGACAGCTATGGTGCTTCCAGGCTTCTGCTCATATTCAACCCTTCCCTTCATAATTTTAGTGTGTGTTTTATTCACCTGAAGCAAATTAAATCATGCTCAATAGGCCAATGGATGCCAAGCCAGCACTAAGAAGCCCCACCTTCCTGGCTATAAAACCAGGGCTGGCACCCATTTCCTCCATTCAGTACCACTCTCCAGCGAGCCCAAACCCGGATGACGGTGTGGGGCCAAAATATGTTATACTTCGTTCCCTCCTTCAGGGAACAGTAGTTATATTCATAACTGTACGTTCCCTTTCAGTCGGTCACTCGGTATAACATACCCAAGTCTATAGACCCCACGGTTCCAAGAAAAATACTAACCTTGCGAGCCTGAAATATCAGAAATTGAGGAGACAGAGGAGACAGTGTGAATCAGGCCTTCATGGTCAAATAGCTGCAAAGAAACCACTACTAAAGGACACCAATAAGAAGAAGAGACTTCCTTGGGCCAAGAAACACGAGCAATGGACTTTAGACCGGTGGAAATCTGTCCTTTGGTCTAATGAGTCAAAATCTGAGATTTTTGCTTCCAACCGCCGTGTCTTTGTGAGACGCAGAGTAGGTAAACGAATGATCTCAGCATGTGTGGTTCCCACCGTGAGGCATGGAGGAAGAGGTGTGATGGTGTGTGGGTGCTTTGCTGGTGACACTGTCAGTGATTTATTTAGAACTCAAGGCACACTTAACCAGCATGGCTACCATAGCATTCTGCAGCGATACGCCATCCCATCTGGTTTGCGCTTAGTGGGGCCATCATTTGTTTTTCAACAGGACAACGACCCAACACACTTCCAGGCTGTGTAAGGGCTTTTTGACCAAGAAGAAGAGGGATGAGTGCTGCAATTGTTCAAATGGAGGCTCACACAGAGCGTCCAGGACCAAAGCCAGGCTTAGACCCTGGTCTGAGCCAAAGCACACCTTTCAGGAACAGCACAACCAGAGGATGAGACCCTGGGGTAGAGCCGTCAATCCTTACATGACACGCCAAAATGGCTGCCATATAAAACTTCAATGTGGAAAAGGAATGTCAACCAAAGAGCTCTGAACAGGAGGAACTCCCTCAAGCTGACAACACTTACATGTATACAACCCTCTCATAGAGCCGACTGTATTGACGTAGTCACGTCAAATTCAACCGAAGACCCAAAACTCGCAACATCTAGAGGGACGAGTACTCTCTCCCCACTAACAGACACCTTCGTCGGAGCCGAATCTCATAGCCTTTGCGTGAAGGTTGAAAAGATTGTAAATTGCGGGGGGGAGAGAGAGAGAGAAAGAGAGACAGAGAGACAGACAGACAGACAGACAGACAGACAGAAAGCTTCTGAATGACTGCTAGATGAGAGTCTTAAGGTGTGTGTGTTAAAAGCTGCAGTGTTGAGGCTGACAGGGTGTGTTAGCTGCATATTCCCACTATTAATAAATAAAGAAGGGGAAACAGCAGAGTAGAGAACCATGTTCCAGCTCTCTGCTGTGAGTCTTTCTGGGTAAGTCTCTAAGAGCTTTCCACACCTGGACTGTGCAATATTTGTCCATTATTCTTTAAGAAATTCTTCAAGCTCTGTCAAATTAGTTGTTGATCATTGCTAGGCAACTATTTTCATGTCTTGCCATAGATTTCAAGTAGATTCAAGTCAAAACTGTAACGCGGCCACTGTCATCTTGGCAAGCAACCCCAGTGTAGATTTGGCCTTGTGTTTTAGGTTATTGTCCTGCTGAAAGGTGAATTCATCTCCCAGTGTCTGGTGGAAAGCTGACTTGCTCTAGGCTTTTGCCCGGGCTTAGATACTTTGGAACCCTGACCTGTTCACCGCACCTGCTGTTTCAACTCTCGTTCTCTACCGCACCTGCTACCTTATGCCGGACCTGCTGTTTCAACCCTCTCTCTCTCTCTCTCGTTCTCTACCGCACCTGCTACCTTATGCCGGACCTGCTGTTTCAACCCTCTCTCTCTCTCTCTCTCGTTCTCTACCGCACCTGCTACCTTATGCCGGACCTGCTGTTTCAACCCTCTCTCTCTCTCGTTATCTACCGCACCTGCTACCTTATGCTGATGTAAAAAAGAGCTTTATAAATACATGCATTAATTGTTGATCCATCCGCAGTTCTCCTATCACAGCCATTAAACTCTGTTTTAAAGTCCCCATTGGCCCTAATGGTGAAATCCCTGAGCGGTTTCCTTTCTCTCCGGCAACTGAGTTAGGAAGGACGCCTATATCTTTGTAGTGACTGGCTGTATTGATATACCATGAAAAGTGTAATTAATAATTTCAACATACTAAAAGGGATATTTAATGTCTGCTTTTTTATTTTGTAACCATCAACCAATAGGTGCCCTTCCTTGCGAGGCATTGGAAAACCTTCCTGGTCTTTGTGGTTGAATCTGTGTTTTAAATTCACTGCTCGAATGAAGGACCTTACAGATTATTGTTTAACACTATTACTTCACACAGAGTGATACCATGAAATTTATGTGACTTGTTAAGAAAATCTTTACTCCTGAATTTATTTAGGCTTGCCATAACAAAAGGGTTTAATACTTATTGACTAAAGACATTTCAGCTTTTAATTTGTAATTCATTTGTAAATATTTCAAAAAACATGATTCCACTTTGACATTATTGGATATTGTGTGTAGGCCAGTGACAAAACATCTCAATTTTATATATTTAAATTCAGGCTGTAACAAAACAAAATTTGGAAAAAGTAAAGGGGTTTGAAGTGTTGTTTTTTAGCATTCACTATAGTGAGATGAGAATGAATAATAGAGCTGTATATCTATACTAAATCTTAGTCTTTCTGTAGTAGAGCAGCACTGGAGAGTTCTCCTGTTGTATATTTCAGAAGTTTATCACTGTAATACTAAGGTGATTAATTGCTCACTTGGTTTCCCGTTTTAACCCACTGATCTTCCACGTTGCACACTTTGGGAATA